>JAYJMB010088368.1:0-19555 GCA_036873735.1 Pouteria campechiana | reverse complement strand
TGTGAAATTTATATACTTAATTTTGAAAGAGCATTTACTTTATATCTTCCTTTTGTCATTATAAAGATTATTCTCAAGTCGAATGATTTAAACTTTTTGCAACATTCTTAAAACTAAGATGTTAGTACCTTAATGTTTCACTCATGCTTTTGTTCATCATCAAAACATACTTGGTTAAGAATATTCATCATCAAAATCAAGCTAGATAACATGATTTAACATTCTCCCCCTTTTTGATGATGACAAAATAGTGAAGGATGTACCTTTTAAAACTTGTCTAATCATAGATCTAATGTGACTTATTTTGCAGATATTTTAGAAAAATTTCAATTGGTTAATTTAGATTAGCTCCCCCTGAATTGATGCATATTTTGTTATAGAAATTTTATGAATATCAACAGAATGCATCACATTTATGAAATAAGTTTTATATCATACATTTTTCTCCCCCTTTTTGTCATAATAAAAAAGTTAGAAACAATTATTAACAATTATTTGCAATCATGTGAAAGAAATTCATATGTATATATATATATATATATTAAATTGTTGAAAAGTTACAATGTAGATACATCAGAGAAAATACAAAAAGTATTACATCAGAGAAGAAAAAATTACAGCAGATCTATTTTGGTGGTTTGGGTATTTTCTAATATGTCTTTAAAAAGACATTCTTGCAGAGGTGGAAGTGGTGGTTTGGGTTCAGAAGAAGATGGTTTGGGAGAAGGCTTCAATGTTCTAGCCCTTTTTGGTGGAGGAGGGAAAAAATGGATCTTGTGGAACTGCTATAGGATGTTCATGCATGTATGCAACGAATCCATAGCTATGAACACAAATGATATCAATTCTTTCTAGATATTTTAGATCCAGCAGCTCAGGAAAGACTGAAGGAAGCCCTTTTATGAGAGCTTCTATGTTTGCATTCAACCGAGCTCTATACTCCTCATGGTATAGTATGATTCTCTCATAAGGAGCCTTCTTGTGTTCCTTAGGAGGTGGAATTCTTATTTTCCTCTTTGGTTTGGAAGTGGATGATTGTGAGGAAGAAGTTGATGGTTTTGGTTTGGGAACTAGCTTTGGTTTTGGTTTTGGGGCTAGTTTTGGTTTTGGGATAGCAAGTGGCATTTTGGTTTTGGTAGTGGGATGAGGTGGTTTGGTGAGATTTTTGGCTTTTGAAGTAGATAAAGAAGGTGGAAGAGGTTGACTCCAAGGTTTAGGCGTTATTTGCCTTATCCTTTCTTGGATAAAAGGATCATCCATTTGAGAATATGGAAGAGGTAGATTGTTAGCAATTACCTCCAAGTTGGAATTATTGTAGAAGTTGAATTCTTCCCTAGTGAGAATAAAGAAGTTATGTGCTCCTGAGGGAGGTGGAAACTCTTTTCTAATAGGTTTTGACACTGGAAGTACTTGAAGGGTTTCTTAGAGTACTTTTGAAGAATGAACTCTCTATTAGGAATTTGAATTTTGTGATTCTTTGGAGTGAATGGAGGATTTGGAAGAATGATGATCCTTTGAAGAAATTTAAGATCCTCAAGTTCAGGAAATAGAAGGTCTTCATAGGGTAGATGAATATTTTGAGAAGAAATATTTTGAAGACTTGACAATTGATTGATATCATGGTAGCATACTCTTTCCCTGTCATCTTTATTGGATTAGGTATTTGAAGGATATAATCAGTATTTTAATCAATAATTTTCTTTTTGTAGGGAGGTGGAGATTTATTGGTGTAGCATTGGTCCACTCAGGTGGAATTTCCTCAATTCTTTCAAGAATTATTATTCATCTTCTGAAAAATTCCAACACTAAATCCATGGGATCTTCGAATGGTGATGGAATATAGGTAATAAATAGTCGGGAGGCGACTGCCCGTAATTTTCTATTGTTGGAGCTGATGGTGGTGGTGATGCCAATGGAGTAGAAGATGGTGGTGATGGAGGAGTTGATGGCGATTGTGGAAGTAGAATGTATCGAATGATGGAATTCATATCAGTAGGTTGACTCATGGACTAAGCAACCTTTTGAATGACAAAGGGTGATGATGGATGAGGAGGTGAAGGAGAAGACTCCATTGTTATTAGTGAGGTTGGTCTAGTGGAGAGAAATGATGTGGAGAGGATGGAAAGTGAGTTTGAGATTGATAGAAATGAGTTTGAGGTAGAGTGAAAGGAGGTGGACCTGTGAGTGATTCTACTAGAGCTTGTAAAGAATCAAGTTTCTATTCAATTTTGTCAGCTCTAAGAATCATTGAAGACATAGCAGTGGGTTACGTTTCATTTCAATCATTTGAAGAAGTAAGCTTTCAGTAGAATGTTCTATCATAGTTATTTTGTCTTCTAGGTCCTTTATGAGAATTGGTAGAGTGGGAATTGAAGAATTGGATGGTTGATTAGTATGAGATGGTCTGATGGGTGAAGGGGATCTGATGGGGGTGTGAGATGGTACTTTTGCTGCTAGTGTATCTCTATGTGTACTTTCTCTTAAAATTTGTTGCACAATATCTTCTATATCACCTCTTTGTTCCTCTCTTGGAACATCTTCTATTCTCTCAGCTTCTCTTGGTTCTTCTCTGCTGGAGAATTCTTCCATTCTTCCTACCAGTGAACTGGTGAACTCTTATGTTTCAATACTTTCTTCTTCTTCTTCTTCTTCTTCTTCTTCATGAAAGGGGGTTTTTTTGTCTTGGCTTAGTAGCCTGTTTTGTAGCATCTTTTCTCTCTGGACTTTCATCAAGTCTAGATCCTTTTAACTGAGTTGCTCTTCTTGGTCTTTTAGTGATCCAACCTTATGCAGTATGCTAAAAGCCCATCCTTTTTAAAGCTTGCGCATCCAATCTATCAATGTTTCTTGGAAGCTCTTCTTCTTCATTGGAGAGATTTACTCTTGCTTCCTTGATGAACTTGGTCAGAGTCATACCATAAGGCAAAGGAAGCCTTGTGGTGCTCTTGATTAGGCGGATATGATCTATCATCAGTCTGGCTAAATTCAACTTTCTTCTCTTCTTTAATGCCCACATGATTCTGGCATCCTTTTCGGATATATCCCTTGGTGCTCCTCTTCTAGGGTATACATTGTTCATAACAATGAGTTATAATAGCCTAAGGTTTGCATTCAAGTGACTAGCATGCAAATAATTTTCTTTCTCATCTGTCTCAGTTTCAGCTAAGTCTGAAAATATCATTGCCCTTGAAGGCCATACAATCTCCTTTTCTTCTTCAGGGAGATTGAAGCAATTCCTTAAACTTTCTTGAGATAGCTCTATTTTTGTGTCTCAAATCCATGATCTTTTTGGTGTTGAGATTATAGATTAAAGTCCTCACCAGTCTCGAATATAAGCTATCTCTATAACTTACATAGGCACCCCAGCCTTGATATTCTGATACTTCAAATTGTATTCTAAATACTCTGAAAATGAAAATCTCCCATTTGACTATTCTTCTCTCCTCATATTTTTCTAAGAACCTAGTATAATCAGATAAGCTTTTTTGGAAGATTACCTCTAGAGTATCAGATTCTCACCTTGCCTTCTTGGTTGTCCTCTATGGTGGAGAGTTTTCCCTTTCCTTTCTCTTGCTTTCTGCACCTTTTGATTTCGCCATTTCTACGGAGGGTGCTAGGTTTTGGGAGAAAAAAAGAGATTTTCTAGAGAAGGCAGGAAGGTGGAATGAGTGAAATGAGAATGAGATTTGAAAGAAGCAGAAAGATCGACCATCTTCTCTAAAGGAGGGATTTTTGGGGTTCAGAGAAGAGGGTTTAAGTTTTTGGGAGAGGTTTTAATGATTTCTCCACTTCAAATTTGTTTAAAAAAAAAGATTTCCAAAACACTAATGTGTTTTGGCTTTGGATATTCTAAAAGGGTCTTTCAGAGAAGACTGTTTTTGAATTTTGGATACGAAGATCTCCGAAATACTAATGATACAAATTTCAAAAGGGATCCTTCGAATAAAAATGTTTGATCTGAAATTTTGAATATTTCAAAGTGTTGCTTTGGAGAAGTTTGCAGTTCTTCAGATACTTTAGTTTGGGCCTTCGGAGACTTTTAATGAGGTTTTAGAGATTTTTTTTTAAGGCTTCAAAAATTCCAAGGTACAAAACCTAACTTAACTCCGAACCTTGTAGTCTGGATTATGTTTTTTAGTGTTCTCATTAACTATCCTTTTGACCTGCTAAATAGTATTATTACTAAGGTAGATGAATAAATATGCATTTATGTTCTTTTTATTTTACGTTTTATATAGATAGAAGCTTAAATAAAATTTCAGAGATCAAACATAGCATCTTTAAGATTTTCTACAAATCAAGTTCACTATGAAAGAGAAAATGATCAGTTAGAGGAGTCCATTAGAGTTCATTTTCTAAAGGAGCAAACAAAACAGTTGAAGTTGGAACTAGTTTAAGCTAGAGGATCCAACCAAAATGTTGATCGTCTTCTAACAAAGGGATGTGCAGCATATGATAAGGCAATGGAGCGCATGAAGAAGCTTGAAGAAGAATTGGCAAAGGCTAATCAGCGTATTGAAGAGCTAGAAGCTGTAGTAGATGTTCCTGCTGATTAGTTGATAAATTTTTTTATTGTAATAAAGATTTTATTATGAATATTTTATTTTATTGAATCATGCATTTTATGCACTTGAATCTAGTATACCTAATTCTCTTCTTATAATGTTGAATCTTTCTTCTGGTTCTTCTGGTAATGGTTTTGTGAAGATATCTACTAGTTAATTTTCTGTTGGAACAATATCTAAGCTAATGTTATGATTTTGAACATGGTCCCTAATAAAATGATGCCTGATTTCTATATGTTTAGTTCTGGAATATAGAACTGGATTCTTAGTCAGATTTATTGCACTAGTATTGTCACATCCGATAGGTATATCAATAAAGTTAAGGACAAAGTCTTTTAGTTGTTGTTTCATCCATAGTATCTGTGCACAACAACTACTTGTTGCTACATATTTAGCTTTAGTAGTTGATAATGCAACTGGCATTTGTTTCTTAGAAAACCATGAAATGATTATGCTTCCTAAAACTTGACAAGATCCTGAGGTACTCTTTCTATCTACTTTATATTCAGCAAAATCTACATCTGAGTAACCTATTAAATTAAAATCTAAACCTTTTGGATACCAAATCCAAGATTAGATGTATCTAAAAGATATCTAAATATTCTTTTTACAGCAATATGATGTGACTCTTTAGGTTCTGATTGGAATCTAGCACACGTGCATATACCAAACATTATGTCAGGTCTACTAGCAGTTAAATATAGCAGAGATCCTATCATGCTTCTGTAAAGTTTTTAACAAATAGACTTACCTCTTTCATCTTTGTCTATTTTTATTGAAGTACTCATTGGAGTCCCATACTTTTTTCCATCTTCAATGTTGAATTTCTTTTGTAGTTCTTTTGTATATTTGGCTTGGTAAATGAAAATTTCTTCTTTCATTTGCTTAATTTGTAGTCCCAAGAAGAAGTTAAGTTCACCCATCAAGCTCATTTCAAATTCTCCCTACATTATCTTAGAAAATTCCTTGCAAAGATTTTTATTAGTTGCACCAAAAACTATATCATCAACATTACTTGAACTATAAGAATATCCTTTGTTGCATGCTTAATGAGAAGAGTAGTATCAACTTTGCCTCTTGAAAAGCCTTCTCAATGAGAAATTTGCTTCGCCTTTCATACCAGGCTCTAGTGTTTTAAACCATAGAGGGCTTTCTTGAGTTTTAATACATGTTCTGGGTTATGAGGATTTTCGAACTCGTGTGGTTGTTCTACATAGACCTCTTCATTAATAAATCCATTTAGAAATGCACTTTTGACATCCATCTGATATAACTTGAAATTCATAAAGGATGCAAATGCAAGAAGCATTTTAATAGCTTCAATCCTTATAACAGGAGCATATGATTCTTCAAAATCAATGCCTTTCCTCTTGATAGTACCCATTTGCTATTAATCTTGCTTTATTTCTTACTATAATTTTAGATTCATCTAATTTGTTCCTAAAGACCCATTTAGCTCCTATAACAAATTCATGAGTTGGTCTTGGAACAATAGTTCACACATTATTTCTTTTGAATTGGTCTAATTCTTCTTGCATAGCTGAGATTTGGTTTTCATATTCTAAAGCTTGTTCTATGCAAGTTAGCTCTATTTGTGAAATAAAAGTAAATTTGCCACATACTTGATGATATGAAGATCTGGTTCTAACTTTGCCATATACATCACCAATTATCTGACTTTTAAGGTGATCATGCATAAATCTTCAATCTTTGGGAAAAATATCATTACCTTCGTTGTTTACCTCAGTGATGGCTGGTTCATTTTTTCTTCTTCTTCATCCATTTGTGTTTTTGATTGAGAAGCTTCTCCTTCCTTGTCTTGTATTTTCATTTTCTTATCTGAGGTTGTTAGTTCACCTGTCTTATCATCAAAATCACTTGACCTCATAAAGGAGTTAGTATTTTCATCAAATTTTGCATGAATAGATTCCTTTACAATCTTATTTTTCATATTATAGACTCTAAATGCTTTACGAACAATAGAATAACCAAGGAAGATGCCTTCATCAGATTTGTTTTTAAATTTCTCTCAATTTTCTTTGCCATTGTTGAGAATAAAGCATTTACACCCAAAAAGCATGAAAATATGATATATTTGGTTTCTTGCCATAATATAATTCAAATGGAGTTTTGTTAAGTATTGATCTAGGAAAGATTCTGTTAATAATATAGTATGCTCTGTTCATGGCTTCAACCCCAAATATTGTGGCTGACTATATTCACTCAACATTGTCCTTACCTTCTCTTGCAAAAATCTATTTTTTCTTTTAGCTAATTCATTTTGTTAGGGTGTTCTTGGTGTAGAGAAAGTTTAAAGAATTCCATTGTTTTCACAGAAATCAGTGAATCTATGGTTTTCAAATTCTCCACCATAATCACTCCTTATGGCTACTATTTGAGACCTTTGTTCATTTTATACACATTTGGGAAATACCTCAAAGAATGAAAAAGCTTCATCTGTGGATGCTAGAAACATTGCCTAGGTAAATCTACTAAAGTCATCTACAATGACATATGCATAATGTTTCACTCCAAGGCTTCTTGTTCTTGTTGGACCAACTAAATCCATATGTAGCAATTAAAGAGGTTCAGTTGTGTATACTTCTTTGTTTAATTTGAATGATTCTTTTACTTGCTTGCCTTTTATGCAAGCATTACATAACTTATTATCAAATTTGAGTTTTAGTAACCCAACAACGAGATCTTTATTATATAATCTTTCAATCAAATTCTTGTTGGCATGTCCTAGTCTTCTATGCTGCAACATGAGTTCATTTTCACTTACAACAAGACATTAATAGACATTTTTATGTCTCTTTCCAAGTACTACAACTAAATTTGTACTATCTAAAATAGAACAAGTATGAGATTCAAACACAACTTTGTAACCATTGTCACAGAATTTACACTCAATAGACTGTGTTTCAATCCTTCTACTAATAAAATATTTGAAATTGTAATAGAGGGAGGTTGGCCAATTTTACCAATCCCAACCACTCTACCATTTGCATTATCCCCAAAGGTAACTATTCCTCCATTCTTAGCTTTAAGTTCTGTGAACAGGTCCCTTTCTTCTGTCATGTGTCTTGAGTAACCACTATCAATGTATCACTTACTATTCTCTGTGGCTCTCAAACAAACCTGCAGTAATAAATTTAAGTTGTAACTTTTGGTACCCATTTAGGAATGGATCCAGGAGGGTTAGTGGCAGAGTATTTTGGCATCCATTATTTTTTAGGTGCTATTAAACTATTTTCTGGAGATCTAGTTACATTTACAACTTTAGCAACTATCTTGGGAATCTAAATCATATTTTGTTTGGGTTCTAATTTTCTTTTATAATTTTTTTCTCTGGTTTTTTATATCTTTCTTTATTTCAAGTTTGAACCAGGTAGTAGTTAAGGTTCTTCTAGGAGCATGATTTTCTACTTTAATTTGCTCAAGTTCTATATTGATATTTTGATCATTTTTGAGTAATGTGTTTTCTTGTTTTAATTTAGAACATTCATTAAGTATTCTTTCACATTCTCTTTTAGTTTCTTTGTGTTTAGCTTTTAATGTTTTGAAATTTGAATACAGTTCTTCTAATAATTCTTCAATATCATAAATTTTAGGTTTCGCTCATCATTATGGATAGCCATAAAACTTATTCCAGTATAATGTTCTTCTTGATCCTTTTCTTCACGCAAACTTTCTTGCATCATATTTTCCAGCATCTCCCATGCAACCATTGCTTTCTTTTTCTTTCCAAATTTCCTATTATTAGAAAAATTCTTTTTATCAAAGTAAGAGTTATACCTTTTCTTCTTGTCTCCTTGCTTTTTATCTGATTCTGGGCAGTCAAACTTCATATGCCTAGGCTTGTTGTAGTTGTAATAGATTGGAACTTTCTTTTTCTTATCTTTGCTTTTAAAGTTTTTGGAGTTGTTTCCAAATCTTCTCTTTTTGAACATATTTCTGAATCTTCTTGCTATCATTGCTATATCCTCATCATCTTCAGAGGTTGAGGCATCTTTTGAAGATTCTTCATTTTTTTATTCTGCTTGTAAGGCTATTGTTTTCTTGCCTTTGACTTCTTTTGGTGCTTTTTGCTTCATTAGTACTTCATGGGTTATGAGTGATCCCATAAGTTCTTCTACTATTACCTTTGTTAAATCCTTTGCTTCTTGAATAGCGGTCACTTTAGGCACCTAGTGTCTAGGGAAAGATCTCAAGATTTTCTTTACCAGCTTAGTCTCTTCATATTTTTCTACTAAGCTCTTTAGGCTGTGGTGATTTTCTGAAGTCTTGTAAATATTTTAGAGATGGTTTCTGATTCCTTCATGGAGAAGGCTTCATATTCCTGCACTAGAATATTTATCTTAGTCTCCTTTACCTGGTTCGTACCTTCATGTGCTACCTTAAGTTTATCTCAGATTTCTTTAGCAAAATCACATGCAAAAATATTTTCAAACTCAGAGGAGGTTAAAGCATAGTAGATGTAGTTCTTTGCCTTAGCATCATGTTCTATTGCTTGTATATCCTTTGCAGTATATTTGTCTGCACTATTGGTAACACTCTTTCCATTTTTTCACTACAAGCCATAATTGGTAATCTGTGGCAGTCAAGAAATTTTGCATTCTCATTTTCCAATATCCTTAATTTGTTCCATCAAATAAAGGGGGTCTGGAAGTAGATTGTCCTTCAGCAGATGTATTGTGGAATATACCGGACATTTTGAATCTCTTCACAAGTTAATATACTGGTAATCAAGATTTAACTAGTAAAGCCTCCTCTGATACCACTTGTTAGTCCCTTATGTAATCGTAGCTCAAGAGGGGGGGGGTGAATTAAGCTTTTAAAACTTTTAGCCTAAATCAGATGATTATGGTGCTACAAGAATAAATAAAACAGATTGCACAATAGACAGCACAAGATTTTTATAGTGGTTCAGCTCTTCCCAGGTTCCTACACTACTTCTCTGAGTCATTCTTCTCTACTAAGCTTAGGTTCCACTAATACCTTGATCAACTTGATCAAATACATGTTGGTTTTACAATAAGCTCACCAACTAACTTACTGATTTTCCAAGCTAACCACAAACTTTCACAACCTATTGGTTTTCCAAAGCTCATCAACAAACTTATACCTTTTCAGCAAATTCCATACTTTCTTATCTCTATACATAAACACCAAGCACTGTGCTTGTGTTGCAAAATACTAAAATAAAGTGTACAGATTAATGCTCTTACTTAGGCAGATTTGTACATAAATTCAGAATTCTAAGTGAAAGACTAAATAGTAAGGGTAAAAGATTTAAACTCCTTGATTGAGTAGAGATTTGAACTTTGATTGCTCTAGCTGAGTTGTATCTATTGGAGTTGAACTTTTGGAGGAAGATTTTTGAATGCTCTTCTTGCGATCAGCAAAGTTTGAAAAATATTTAATTGAGTTATTTTTTTCTGCTTCTAAATCTCTCTTTTATAGGTTGAGAGAGATTTTTCCGTTGTTGATCTTGGCAAACATTCAAACATTCAAAAATGTTTTTCTTTACCTTATCTTTTGCCTGATGTCTGACTTTATTGCCTTTTGGTATCAGTCTGCTACTTTTGTCACTGACTTTTTTGAACATTCACTTTTCATGTCAAGTGTTTCAAAGAGACGAGTGAACAGTTGGTGTCTTGACTGATTTTGGATAAACTGACTAGTTTTCTTCAGATTTTCTAAAATGATAATTATCCTTCTTAGTTGCGTTAGTCACTTATTGAGAGAAGTTCAAATTTTTTGAACTTATATTGCCTTAGAAAAAGTAATCCGAAGCCTTCTACAAACATTTTTGAAGCTTGATCAACATCTCCAAAGCATGGTTAACTTCTCCAAAGATTCTTTGAATCTTTTCCAAACCTTGGCTTCAAGTTTACCGAAGCATGTTGGTTTACTCCAAAGCATTACTAATTATTTTTGAAACCTATCTAGTTTTTTTTGAAGCATCTTGTAACTTGTCCGAAACATCTATGACTTCTCCGAAGCTTTTAAACTTTCTACGAAGCATTTTGTAACTTGTCTAAAGCTTCTTTGTACTTTTTCTGAAGCATTCTTGATAATTCTGAAGCTCTCTTGATTATTTTTGAAAGGTGCTATGACTTGTCTGAAGCAATCTTGATTATCTCTGAAGCATACTGTAAGATCTTCGAAGCTTTGAAAAAAACTCCAAAGTATGCTTTAATATTTTCTGAAGTGTACTTGTGACGATTTTCAAAGCTTATAGAGAGGATTCTGAAGTGTGCTTGAACATTTTTGAGGCTTATCATTTTTACTCATAGACTTATCCGAAGCTTGCTAATTGTCTCTGAAGTTTCTTTGCATTCTTCCCAAAGTGAACTGCAACCACTCCGAAGTTGCATTGTGCCTTGTCCGAAGCTCGTTAAGACATCTCTGAACTATATCATGTCAATTTTCCTAAGTGTTCCAGTTATCTCTAAGATGCTGATAGATCTCCAAAGAAACATTGAGAAATTTCTGAAGCAATCCAATCTTTTACGAAGTGCGTTAAAGTGATTTCGAACTTGCTTCTTTCGACTCCAAAGCATGTCTTCAACACTTCAGAAATTTATTTTTTTTAAATTATGTGTGAAATTTATATACTTAATTTTGAAAGAGCATTTACTTCATATCTTCCTTTTGTCATTATAAAGATTATTCTCAAGTTGAATGATTTAAACTTTCTGCAACATACTTGAAAATAAGATGTTAATACCTTAATGTTTCACTCATGCCTTTGCTCATCATCAAAACATACTTGGTTAAGAGTGTTTGTCATCAAAATCAAGCTAGATAACAGGGTTCAACAATGCACACTGTATTGCTATACAATCGTGCACTTACGAGATATTATATTTTGAACCATCAACATGGATGATCAATCTGCTACTTCATCTTTATCTTGAGTCTTTCATTTGTCCGATGCATCTAACTATCAACAAGATTTGAAGCTCATGTTTTCTTCTCCTATTTCTTCTGAAATGTTAAACTTCATTTGCACATTTTTATGCTTTTGTAACTTGTTTCTACATACTTAAGCAACTAATGAATATTTATTAGTACAATTTAATCAAGTTTTGTTTGTTATCAAAACTATGCATTTACACTAAAAATTATAAACCAAAAAAGTCATGTAAATTGAGGTCCAAACTATATAAATTTAGGTATCTCATGTATGAAAAATTATGAGCATATCATTATCTCTAGCATATCCTTATTCTCTCATAGGATAGAAAAGATTGAAGAGATAGTGAATCTAAAGCTAGACACTCTGATCTCTTTAGTTGAATCTACCCAGCCTCCAACCAAGTGTGATGCCCCAGAATTCTTCAATAAGAGGACTTTCCTAAATATGCATTTTCTGTAAATTATGCTTATGAGTCTAATGGAAGTTGAAAAGAATTATATGTATAATTTAATATAAATATGAGAAGGATTCTTAAAGATGTGTGGATTATATGCAAGTTGCACGGATTATTACAAAGAAGTTACTACAAAGTGTTGCAGAGAGGCTGCATGTGGCTTAGCATGCACCTCCAGAACACCAAAGAGGATTAGGTTTAAAATACTCCACTAGTACCATTTTTACCCAAATTCATTGGCTTCTTTCTCCTCTCTCATGCCCACTTCTTGCAGTCCCTTTATTTTATGTCAATTTCACCCCAAATTTTATGGGGGAAATCATAGTATGGTGTTCTCTTGCCATCACAAGCAGCTAGTGAGTGAAAAATCCATCTCTTAAGTAGAAGAGGGAGTTGGGAAATCTCTCCAAAGAGGCTTTTGCTGCATTGGTTGTAAGGAATCGAGGATTTGAGGTGGAAATCAACCAAAAATCAAAGTGGTAAGTGTTTCTCAAACTAATTTGTAATTTCTATTTTAAAAGGGATGTTATTCAGCAATTTCACAAAACTAGGGTTTGGATTTGGACAATTTATTTTGGTAATTCCATGGGTAATTGGGTAGTATGTTTAATTATGATGATGATTATGGAATTTATCCATGTGAAATGCATGTGGAAGGTTATTCCTGAATTGGACAGCCATATGATTATCTTGGGGTAGCGTATTATGTGAAGGAATAAGTTTGAAAGAGAATTAATGGATTATTGGGGCATTATGGATTAGTTAGTAAAGTTATTTGAATGATAATCCTATCAAATCCTAATTTTATGTTGTTAGGGATGTGTCCCATATATAGTACTTTGGTGGAAATTGGGAAATTGAATGATGCACATTAAGTGTTTGGCAAAATGACACTATTGGAAATGTTAAAAGTTTGATGAAATGATGTTATGAAAAGCCAAGTGTAATTGAATGACTTTATCATAGCCCTAATTGTCCATTAATGTGATGTTAACTAGGGATTATGTGTAGAAGGGAATAAGAATATATCTCAATGAGAATGGGATGAATTTTAACTAGTTTATGAGACTGAGTTAGATTCTTACTTGTACATATGTAAATTTCAAATGGATGTATGTTATATGTGTAGGATTCATTGCACCTTAGTTGGAATCAAGTCACGAAATGTGAGGCCAAGGAGCGTGGAACTGTCTCTATAAAGGTATGTAGGTTTTGTTGATTTTATATACATGAATGTCGAAATGGAGAGAAATAGAGTATATCCTATGATTGAGCGAGGGATAGAGCATATCCCATAATGCTGCATACATGCATCATGTTTTGATTTGGCATTTACTTTGTTGCATCATGAATTGAGGTTTTGTATCGGGTATATTGCTTTGAGAATTGTATTTGTCCATATTTTCAATTAAATTACATTGATAGTGCATTGTATATGGTGCATTACTTGTCATTTCATTATGGGCATGAATGAATCATTTGAGATGAGGAAAAGTACCTTGATGATTATGTATTAATTTTAGTAAAAGAAAATCATGAATGTAGTTAAAGAGATTACAAAGAAATGGCCACAGAAAGGCAAAAGAAGTAAAACAACAAAGTGTAGGAAAAACCTAAAAATAGGGCAACCAGTTGGGGAAGCCAGCTGGGCGCCGCAGCGCTACCCCATGGAATACACATTGCAGGTGGCCAGAAATTTTGGCATCGTGTTGTTAAATGGAAAAATGTGATGTTATGCAGTTTTTGACCAATTTAATGTTTTCCTTTAGGAAATTGTTGTGATGTTTCTTGAACATTTAGAGAGGGAAATGAGGGCATTGTAATGGTAATATGAGGGTCCCTTGATGGCACAGACTTGACATGAATATGTATATGCTTGGGTGGCACGGATGCCTAGATGGCATGAAAATTAAAATGATATTACACAAGTAAGGTGTGGATCTAATATGCCTTGGTGGCATAGACATAGCATAATTCCAGTGAGCTGAGGTATGCCTAGGTAACAAGTTGTAATACCTGTGATGTAAATTATCATAGAATATATGATATGTGGGTATTGATGCCTAGTGACTAATGAATATAATATATCTGATATCCTCATTTGATGTGGATGGTGAACCTAGAATCCTTTTGGAACAACAAGGCTAAGGTACCATGGAGGACAGTGGTGGAGCTATCATGGACTTGGCAAGCTTCATAATTGGGGATACAAGGAGAGACTGATTACACATCGAAGAGGGAAAGGATTGGTATTGTTATTTTGATAATTCTAAGAAAGAATTGACCATGGCATGATATGATAATGATGAACATAGATGAATGAGAATGCCTCGAAGATAAGGCAGTGTATGAGTTTTACCCTCGAGGGTGAGTGGACACTAAGGTTGTCTATGAGCCTGAATTACGGGTGATTGTGCATCTTGGACATCGGGATGATGTTGCATTATCATGCACTGTTGTCATGAAATTGCATATGTTTTAGATTTGAGCATGATCTTCTAACGATATATATATATATACACACACACTCATTGATGTTTTCCATTTTACCTGCTTACTGAGTTTACTCAGACTCACCTTTTTTATTCATGGTTTTTAGTTAATGGGTCAGAAGACAGAGCCCAACATGGGTTTGGGGCTCAGGATCGGGATAGGCTATGATCTTCATGTTGGCACGATAGTTTTGGATGTTAAATTCCCCTTTTTGATATGTGGTGTAATATATAAATTGTAAATTTAAAAACTTCAACATTATGTATATTTGGCATGTATGAAATAATTATACCAACATATCATGATAGTGGAAATGTGTGTGCATGTTAAAATTTCCACTTGTCATTACAATGCGAATTGTGATTCTGGGTGATGTGTGGGTGTAATTTATTGTGTATAATGGTGTTAATGCATGTATGAGATTATGTGGAAATGATTATACAGGTACAAAAATAAAAAATTTAGGGGAGACATTGCATGAAGTTTCCTTTAAATTGTAATTTAGTAGCAACCTAAGAGCAGGGTGTTCCACCAAGCCTTCCTAAACTACACCATAATGTTTCACCCACTCATCATTTACTAAAACTTACCCTTTCTAAGACCAAAACACTAGAATTCCTTCTCCCATAAGATGTGAACCTCCTAGCCAGACCTCTCAACCCAAAATCCCCTCACTGACTCAACTTGAACCTATAAACTAGCTCCCTCAACCTAAGCCTCAATCCCCTTTCATCCCGACACCACCCACACCTAAGCAGCTAACTCCGTCTTCTTCTTTGGAGATCATGCCCACTATGTTCATCAATATGCCTCCTATAAGAGCACCTAAACAACCCACTCCACCACCAGCTCAACCTAAAACCATTCCACTTGCTCGTAACCCAACTTTGCTCCCAAGATTTCACATCCAATCAAAATAAAAGCCAACTCACAAGTCACCCAAGAAGCCCTTAATTAGGACATCTCTCCTATCCAACTCCCACACCTTGACCTAGAAAACCTAGACTACTCAGAAAAACTTATACTCGGATGATTGTAAGACACAACTCCATTAATTCAACTTGTTCTTCTTGGACTTGGTCTCCAATACCAACCTAAGGTAATCAAATGATTAGATATAACAAGAGTAAGAATTACACCTTTTGTAGTGTCTCTTCAAAATGTAGGGGAAGCTTTAAGAACACTTATAAGCATGCTTTGATAGGATGGAGTCTTCCCTTGTTGTTGATGAGAGCCTCGACTGATGAATTTATAAAGGTGAAAAGCTTAAAGGCTTGAGTTGCTAAAAAATTCGAAAGTAATTACTCAATGAATACTTGGAACAACTCCTTTAGCATTCCTTTTTTACTCTTTTTATAGATTTTCTTCAAATCTAACCGTTGGAGGTAGTTGGGGCTCATTTATTTTATTAGAACATTTGAAAAAACCCTTGTAGTCGTGAGCCTCTTAGCAGCCAGCTACAGTATTCTGATGCCATTTGCCAGTGGATTGGAAAGTGGCTCTAATATGGGTTGCGGTCGATCTTCTTGAAAATCCCACAGACCAAGTTTTTAGAAAGTGGTAGGTGAATCCTAGGTGGTGGGGGAATTCAATTGCAATCCTCAAGTGGTTTAGCATGCGACTTGGATGGGACTTTGTTTTTCTAGGTGATTAACTATTTGCCTTGGCAGGCAATATGTGTAGGCACCTCCCATTCGGCTGCGCCTATGTGTTCTCCAAGGGTATCTTAGGGAGCAAGGCCTATTCAACAATGACACCATAAGCGATATGTGTAGGTAGGTGTGTAAACCAGGTGGGATTGACTCAGGTTGGGGTCAAGCTAACCCTAACCCCATTTATAAAAAGTCAAGCCAACCTTAACTCTAACCCTAATGCTATTTTTAAAACTCTAACCCAACCATAAGAATATTGGGCCAGTTTTGGGTTGAATTTGGGTTGACAAGTGTGGTTTAAAAATTTTGTTAATTCTAAAATTTATTAATTTTTATTTTAAATTTATTTTGAATAAATATTTATGTTAAATAAAATAAAATTTTATTTTCAATACTATTAAATAATATGTCTATACAAATTTTTCCATGTTTTAATATAAAAAATACTCATTTATATCACCTATGCTAATCTACCAAAAAATTATGATTAAATTATCCAGATTCTGTATTTGAAAAGTAAATAATAAAACTTATATTTAACCAAAAAACTCCTTATCTCAACCATTGAACCAACCTCAATTACAAAAATAAACTAGCACTAGTGGAGAGTATCCAAATATATTAAAGAATATTTTTGTTTAAATAAAAAGAAAAACAAAACTACTATTCATATTTTCATGATTATAAATGGTTTTCAAATTTTATTTTAAATCCTAGTTATATAACATAATATAACTTATATGCGTATGTATAGCATGGAAAAGGATTAAAGGGTTAAAAGCTATAACATTAAGAAATTTAAAAGAGAAATAAAGTCCACACGCACACACACATATATGTATATCAAATTGAGTCGAATTTAATTTGGGTTACTAGACCCCTAACCCACACCAACCCTAATTTAGAAATTGGATTGGGTTCAATCCTATTTATATAACTTGGGTTCCGTATTTCTCAAGCCAAATAGCCCATTTTTGGTTTGGATTACTCGAGTTCAGGTTGAAATCGACCCGATTTACTTAGACTTTTTCTGCACTTTTGTAAGTTCATTAGCCTTTCAACACATGCCATTTTCTCTATGGTTTAGTTAATCATTGATATATGATTTTATCAAATATTTATAAGTTGGAGTATTGAAATCTCTTCCTTTTTAATGATTAATAAAACTCATAATTTTATATATTTTTTATTTACACTTATAACCTATAAGTTTTTCTATAAGGATTTTCAATTTAAAATATACTCTTTCCTCATTGTTTATGGTTTCCCAATTAATCAAGACTCATTTTCATTCAATGTTCCATATATATTAGTTTGAACTTACATAGATGAATTCAATAGTTATTTTGCATATATCATTTGAAAACTTTCAACTTATCTCAATCTCATCAACCACAAGTTCAAGTATACAGCAAATCATAGACGCAACTTGCACAATTTATAAGCATAATGTCAATTATTTGGGTTGTCCCCAAATTGATCTTCTGGATGACTTCAACAAGAGCCCTGCAAAACTAGGACAATGTTAGAAGATGCCGGGGTGTTCCCAGCATAAAACTCAGATGCTCAAGTCAATAAATAGGACTCTTTTAAGGTGTACGAAAAAGTATTGAGGGCTTATGAATTTGGGGGTGCATACCTGATCCTTATATACTTGAGAATGGGTAGGTCACATAGAATTGTGTGCGCCATAATTTGTGCTATCCATATGTAGATAGAACTTTGTATTCCAAGGAATCTAGGTAGGTGCATCCCCGGACTTATCTAGGAAGTTGCTTGGTTGTGTCCTTCCAATAGATGGAGTCTGACATGGTGTGGTACCAGTCAGTCAGTGAATATTTGGTATTAGAATTCCCTAACACTAGTCGCCCCTCAAAATGATGAGGTAAAGATTGTCATTTCTTCTATGCCACCTTTATGTAGCATGACCTTTGCAGATGCAATTAAACATAATTTATGAGTTTTTGTAATGTAATTAATTCTTTTCCTTAAAGGATGGCTACTTTTAGAATATGATGCTTCAAATTACCCCTTTCTACTCTTAGGAAATGGCTTGGGTGATCTTTAAAATGGCGCAATCCTTGCCACCATTATGAAGATGGATCAATTTTTTGAAGATGGATCCTAGCAATTCCAATTCTCAAGATCATGCTGCCACTTAGATTGAAGAACTATACCAAGAAATCATGTGTCTGGATGCCCTCTACTAGTCCACTTGATCCTTCCTTAGACTTGTTGATCATTGCTTGAGCATTCTTATTATGGATCAAATGGAGACCTAGACTGGGTTAGTGCCCTGGAAGAAGAATTGGTAGACACTCACTGTTAAATCAAGGAACTTAGGTCTATTATTGATGCTTTAATGTAGTAGATTGTTCCTTCTTTTTCTTTTCTCCTTATCTATGATGATGATTTCCTCAACACCTTTTTTCTTATGTAACCTTTCTGATTTAATCAATCAATCTTTGTTCCTTTATTTGCTTCTAACTTTGGACCCAATAGAGGTGGCAAAACAGGTCCTGTCTTGACTTTTGCTCCATATCCGCATTTGGTATAGCTTCTTGATAAGCTTATAATATATCATATTTTTATATCTAAATTCACATATTTAAGATCCCCTTGTAATGTGTTTTTAGTGATTTATATTGACATTTAAGTGAATATTACACTTAACAGAGTTTATTTTGTTGCAAACATAAAATTCTGTAAAATGAAACTAAAGATTACAAAAGGCGTTACGTGAAAATAATTTCTGGGATTGATGGAGGTAGATTTGGAAAATGTGTTCAACATGAAAGTTTTAGCATTTGTTCTTATCTTTCCAATTCATCAAGAATCACATAATTTTGATTTTATATGAGAAGTTATGGCTAAAATAGTGCACCTATCTCTAGAACTTCACTTTGAGGACCCATGACTCATAGAAGATGGATGATTCAGATAAAGTTATCAACATTAACATTATAACCCTTGAAATTATCTATCCAATGGAAAAAGAATCGTCTAATTCTGAGTTCGTACAAGAAAGCTATGATCAAAATACTAAAACTATCTCCAAAAATACTTTGCCTATGGTAAGTATAACTTCATCTACTGGTGACAGAACTTTGTCTGTATTAAGTAGGACTTTGTCTTCTGTCATAGAACTTAGTTTGCTAGTGAAAGAACTTTGTTTATAGTTAGTATCACTTTGTCTATTGGAGACAAAACTTTGTCTATAGACTACCCATAGACAAAGCAGATTTAAAAAATGTAGAAAATAGTTTTGGGATGAAATATGTAACGCCCTGCACTCCCACCTTAGGCATTTTAACCATGCCATCCCGGGGCCAATGTGAGACGCTACCATCTTATATTCCAGAGAATAATCTTATCAAAAATTTGACAGTCTCCCCTGAAATATAAGGCATTTGCACCTGATATACATGTGTAATATCACATACCATTAATAATCATGCAATAT
>JAYJMB010088367.1:0-19556 GCA_036873735.1 Pouteria campechiana | reverse complement strand
GGGATCGACCCTTGCATAAGCACACTAGACTATACATCGACCGTGCACTTGCGAGGTATTAAATTTGAGCCATCAACCTTCAAAGGAAGATATTTTAAAAGAAATGTTCAAATAAAATTTATTCAAAAGTAAATAGAAGTATGTCATAACCCCATCAAAAACATAATGCAAAACTTTAAAGAACTCAAAAGTAGATAGACATATCTTAGAACCTCATCATAATCAGGGTGTAGCAATATTACACTACAAAGTTCATGTAGAAACTTTCTTAGAATTGCAAAAATACGTCAAAAATTAAATAGAGGAACTTTTTGCAATCAAAAGTTCTTTAGAAGAGCCTCATAAACAATACTAAGGCATATAGAATTAATCTAGAAGAAAATTATGAAGTCAAAATCTTCTTAGAAGACCTTCAGAAACAAGACAGAAATACGACAGAAGAAGTCAAGAATGTTAGAAGTAAATTTGACCCTTAGAGTTAAATTAGAAGTATTATATCGCATTCAAAAGAACCTCACAAATAATATTAAGGCATATAGAATTATTTTAGAAGAAATTTTAGCATGTCAGAAGCAACTCAGAATGCGGATACAAACTCATAAGATCATCAGAAGCAAATTAGAAGCATTCTTAAAGGCATCTTCAAGAAGGCAAGAGTCAAAGAATAACGTCAGAAGCAAAATACAATCTTCATAGGTATAGCAGAAGTAACTCAGAAGTTCTTTAGAAGCTCAAAATATGACCATTGAAGGATAAATCAATGCACAAAAAATATGGAGAGCATACTGCCAATAAATCACTTATCACAAAAATTCTGTTAAACTATGGATCAAATGTTAGAAGTTTTAGGTGCTTGACTCAGAAATTTTGAAGCTCAATAGAATGCAAAAGTCATTACTAACTCTGCTTAACAAATTTGAAAATGATGCTAAAGGTTGCAACGGCTAAATCTTTTCAAAGCCTATAAAAAGATGATTAAGGCAATACTTAATGATATCTAAGAACACGTCAAAAATTATCTAATTCAAGAAGAGTATTCATGATCTTCCATCATTTAACGCCAACTGCTACAATACTGCCAAAGCATTGAAAGTTTTCAAAACTAGATCTATGTCAACTTCAAAAGGAGTTTGAATCTGATCTCATTGCATACTTTGTTCATTTAATTGGGTTTAAATTTTTGTACAAGTTTGCCTCAGTAAGAGGCATTAATTTATATGATTTCCATTGGAAAAATAGTGAGTGAGTTAGTTGGTGAGTTCGACGAAACCAACAGTTTGTAAAAGTTTTTGGTTAACTTGGAAAACCAATAAATTAGTTGGTAAGCTTAGAAACCAATGTGTAAAAGTTAGTTGGTGAACTTGAAAACCAATACGTAAAAGTTTCTAGTGTGCTTGAAAAAATAGTAAGTTGTTAAAGAGCTTATAAAACCAATAAGTAGTTAGTGGAACATGAGTTCAGTGAAAAAGACTAACTCAAAGAAGTGGAGTAGGAACCTAGGAAGGGCCAAACCACTATAAAAATCTTGTGTATATGTGCTTTGAGTTTTACCAAAATTTTTGAAAGCTCAATTCATACCCCCCGCCCCCCCTCTTGAGCTACCACCTAGTCAGGGACCAACACTTTTATTCCAATAATGACAACATAATCATCTCCAATAGCTTCATTCAAATTACAAGAAGAAAACATGCAGTTTTGCACATACAGAGTTGAATAATGGTTCACTCCAATAAAATGTAGTTTACTTTGCAATTTTTGTTTATCATCTAATGAGAATATTGGCAACCTCAATCCTAAAATTTGGCGCATTTAAGGTGGATAATCTCCAAAAATTATAGGATCTAAGAACTTACAAAACAAAAAATTATGAGATAGATATTAAAACTTCCATTGTCCAACAAAAACAAGAACATGTTACAAAGTTCACACTACCTAAATGATTGTCATCTTAGCTTACCAAACATCCACTGATGAATCTTTACATAGAAGCAATGTTGAGAATTGCAAATGTAAGTTTATATTGATGTACTTTGAAATTACATTCGAGTTTCGTAAGAAATATAGATGAGATATTTTTGTCCACTGAAATTTTGTAAGGTCCATCAATTATAACTAGAAAATTATATGACGGGGGGTTTTATTAAATGGAACAATACTATTTTTGTTGAAAATTGTATACATTTGACATTTTAATGTTTCCATCAAACTATTTTAGGCAACATGTAACTAAAGAAGCATGAAGCAACATGAAGATGTCATGCAATTACAAATCCTAAGATTATATATATACATATATATATATATATCCATGGCCTAGAAATTCATTAAATATAAATATTTAAGATGAGAGTCTCACAATAGTTTTTTGAGGTTTTAGATTCATTTACCAAGGAGTTTCAAATGAAAGCACGTTTAACTGTTGATTAATCTGCTGGAATGTCTTTGAGTGGTTCATACCAATATGCAGCCATCACAATCCCAATATAGCCTCCTTGTTTCACTTGAAATCCACAAAACCATTTCAATTATTATACAAAACATAGGTGAAATATCTACCAAAGAATTGTAGTTCAATGACACCTAAGGTAAATTTATGTCCAGGCTCATTGCTACATGGGAAGTTGAGAACCAAGTGAGACTGAACACATGTGTTTCCAAAACATTGATCTGAAACCTCAATTTAATTTTATAATCTTAATTAGTTCATGGGAGATAAGTGAATTAGCCAAAATCTTAGTTAAAAGCATTTAATAGCTAATATTTGCTCCTATAAATTTTAGTTATAGTTGCATGGGCCAATATTGTATTATATGCGGCAATATATGGTTCAATTGCAGAGTTTCCAGCTATACAGTTGTCGAATGGTGCAGAACAACCGGCTGTGAGGCCTTGGAAATTTCATACCCAGTGAATTCGCTTTGTTCACCTTATAGCCTGATATGGGTGGTATATGTGTGATATTTGTGACTAGACATGGATAGTTACGATCGACATGGGTGATGAAATGAGTGTTATGATGAACAGGAATGAAAATAGTCGTAGAACATGGCAAAAAATAGTATTTGTGAGTTACATGTGCATGAGCTTCAGTGCACTGCCAAAGCACTGTGGGATGGGAGCTTATAATGCTCCATCTCTCCCATCTCTTGGCTAAAACTCATTCCCAACCCTTGCTTTTGCTCCCAAGCCTCAGAAACCATCAGGTTTTGTGGTGTTTAGTGTGGAATCAGTATGAACTCGATAACCCAACATGGTGGAATGATCCAACATGACAAAAACTCAAAATTTAGGCCGTTGGGAGCAGAGTCATTGCCAAAAAATTAGGATTTTGCTGCCAAGTATAGCATCCAAATTCTGTTTCATAAGCTAGATTTGTATAGTTAGCAGCTTGAGAAGTTGGGAAATTGTGAGTTACATGATGAAATGTATGTGTTGATTATGAATTTGAATGTAGAATTAATAAAAGCATGTATGTATATAAATTGAAATAAAAATCTAGCTCCGTGGATAGTTGTAAGCATGAACTCCATGCACTGCCCATTAAATGCTTGGAGGAATGACCATTAGGAAGATGCAATCTGATTAATAGACATTATTAGTTCCTTAATGACTACTTAATTTGGATTTAAATAAGTGATTAAACAAGTCTTAGAAAGGCGGTGAGTTGCACCAAAAAATGGGTGCTGCAATGAGATGTTCTATGAACTTTAGGTATAATGCAATGATCATAGCACCTATCTTTTTTAATGCAAGGCCTTTAAATAAGGGAAGTGATCTTGAAAATATAAATTTTAGAGTAAAGACAGTTGTTGTGGCTAGCAATAAGGTAAGCAGGTTCATTTATTTATAATTACTCTATTATGTGTTTTAGCTGTATTTTCAAGGCATGGTTAACTATTTTGATTATGATAAACGTCTTATGATGAAATATATGAATGCCATGATTCGTAATGTATGAAATATATTCATTTGGTTTGAAATTTGGTAGGTTTGGCGAGAAATCATTACTGTAGTGGGATGTGAATAATGTAGTGCATCACAACATGAACACGCATCATGAGTTATGTTGACTTTGATCTTGCATAGCTTAAAATGTAAATAGCGTCACTCGTGTCCATATTTTGGCATAGAAGTGGGATTATTTAGAAAATGTGTTTATCATAAAGGTTGTATTTTTCAAAATTATCTTTCTAATAAATTAATAATCATTTAATTATGAGCTTATATGAGTGAGTTATAGTTGAAATAGTATAATGGTCTCTAAATTCAAAAAGCGTCACTTTGAGGCTCCCCAACTCAAACTTTATATTGATTTAGAAAATGATATCAACATTAAAGTTGTCTACCTTGAAATTATTTGTCCAATGAAATAAAAATCACTCAATTTAGAGTTCATAGCTGAAAGTTATGGCTACCTTACCGACACTACTCCTAGTGGATGATCTTGAAATTTTAGCTTGGCTAGTAAAGCATGGATGTCTAACTAAAATTAAGATGGGTTGAGCAGTTGAAGGCTGGGTTGGCTAGCATGGGTATGCCCTGGTGGCATGGAGGCCAAATTGGCTTGGTTTGGATGTGCCTTGGTTGTGTGGATGCCGGATGGTCCTGGCATTGGTTACGCCTGGTGGCCACAGGCATGTAAGCCAGGATTGGCTTGAGGGCTTGGTAAGCCCGTGTTTACCGCCTGGGATGGGCGAAGAGGTCGAGATTTGTCCTGGGGCTTAGCGGTGATGCCTAGATGGCCCGTTAGACTTGACATCTATATAGGGTGAGGCCAAGATTGGTCTGGTTTGTGAGACTCTCCTAATTAATTCATGAGGTGTGGATGAAGAACTTGTGATCCCTATGGAGCAAAGAGGGTGGGGAGTGATCACCTGGGTAGGATAGGCCTGGTTAAGGAGTGACTTTGGCTTGGATGTGATGCCTTAGTAGACCATGTTTCTGCTTGGGATGGGTGAAGAGGCCAGGATTTGGCTTGGGGCTTGGCGGTGATGCCTGGATGGCCCATTAGACCTAACATCTATTAGGATTATTTTATGATTTTGATGACAACAAAATTTATCATAAGACTTGATTTATGTTAATGATGCTTCTAGTATAGGAAGCTTGAAACATAGAAAAATATGTTTGAAATATGTGTACCTTATTATGATATCATTTACACAAGCATATACATCTTGATATAAGTCTAGATATATTTTTAAATGAAAAAGAATAAGTGCTTGGATGAGTTTATAAAAACAAATCAATATTCAAATTGCATATCCTTGCTTTATAATTTATACAAACTTCATATGGATAATTATATTATGATTTACTATGGAAAATATAACAAAAAATGCTAAGTTAACAATGTGGTAAAAGTGCAAAAATTTCCAAGTGCAGGTGCACTACTACAGTAATTTTGCTATAGTAAAATGTTGCAATACTGCTACAGTGCTAGACGAAGTGGAAGATGAAGTTTGTCTAAGATAAAGCTTTAGATGAATTAGAAGACAAAGTAATAGGCAAAGTGGAAGACAAAGTTCATCTAAGACAAAGCTTTAGACGAATTAGCAGATGAAGTAATAGATGAAGTGGATGATAAAGTTTGTCTAAGATAAATCTTCAGACGAATTAATAGATGAAGTAACAGATAAACTGCTACATTGATTTGCTACAGTAGCACTACTGTAGTACTTAGAGACATACTTATTCATTTGATACTTCAAATAAATTAACAGACAAAGCAGTGCTATAGTGTTTTGCTATAGTAGCATTGCTACAGTACTCGTAGACAAATTTATTCATCTGATACTTACTTTAGAAAAATTAACAGACGAAGTGCTACAGTGATCTAGTACAGTAACAATGCAATAATAACTTATTATAGTAAAACTTTACTATTTTCAATTATCAGAAATTCAACACTCTGCAGTAGCTGTATATTGCAATAATATTCTTTCAAGCATCTACAACCTTTCTGGATTGTAAAAATAGACAATCCATTGAAGGAGAATGAAATCCTTCAAGGTTGTAAGTGCTAAACAAGAATCAAACATCAAAAACCTATTCAAATTTCTAAGTGCAGAACTGCAGATATTTGTTCTAACCATCTGCCACATTTCAAAAAGTTTAAGCTACAGAGATTTTGAAATATGCTCAAAGATGTCAATCTAAATACTCTATCCAAAATCTCATACTATTTGAAGAAGTAATGAAAAGGCAGCGAATGGAAGAAGATGTTCAGAGAGCAAGACACATTTGTCTGAAAATGAAGAAGCCTAAATTCGTCAGGAATCAACTATGGACAAAGTAGAAGACAAAAAGACTTTGTTCAACTAGAAAAAGACTTTGTCTGATATTAACTTCAGACAAATACAATAAAGTACTGGTCAAAGTGGAGCGGCTGAATCTATTAGAATTTATTGCCTTCTTTCCAAAAGTGAATCAAGTTAGAGCTGCAACATCTCCTCATTCATCAATTGCCTGAACTAGCTATTCATCTTCTTCTATGTCAAGGTCGGCACTACAAAACAACTCTAAGCATATGAGAATTAATTAGAAGATGATATTTTCAAATATCAAATTATCAAAATGTTCTTCTACATTTATTTCTACTTATTTACTTTTGTCTCTGCATTTAGTAAAGATCATCTTCCTCCAACAGTCAAGTTTTCAAGAGAGCAATTTAAGGAGAAGAGGTGAGATGATTCAAAGTAGTGAAGGAATACTTTTCAAATGAGCTAAACTTTATACAAATTCTTTCACCCATGGACACAAGCTTAACCTTCTATTATCTTTAATGAACTTTAACCTTTAGATCATTATGGTCATTATCTTTACATTTTTTAAGATCATTTTGTATTACTGGAGCTGTAAAAGATTTCATCTTCCCCTGTGCTTTATTATAACACTTCATAAAAGTGTATTAAATTTATAGTTAAACTAAAAATTAGAAAGTTATTAGTGATCTCTAGAAAACCATCAAGTTTGCTAGTGATTTGAGAAACCAGTGAGTTTCCTGGTGAGCTCATGAAAACCAGAAGAGTGCTAGGAGCACTATGTTTATGCCCTTTGGAGTTGAAATCCAGAAGAGTATTAGGATCACTTGTTTATACCCCCTAGAGTTGGAATTTAGAAGAGTGATGGGTGCACTATTGTATTTTTATTATATGGGATATAGTGGAACCAAGGCATAATGAGTGTGTGCTCTTAGAAGAGTGGATGTAGGGATGGGGTTACCAAACTACTATAAAAGTAGTGTTGTTTATATTTGCTTGTTTATTTGTTTTCTTGCACTTTAATGTTCAATTATTTAGTTTACATTACACAACACAAAAGTAGCAAAAGAGGAGAAGTAATATTGCAGGAGTTAAGCAATTAATTTTCATAAAACTAATTCACCCTTCCCCTCTTGGGTTAAGCCACCATTTGGGAACCAACAACATTCGTATAGGATGAAGCCAGGATTGATTTGGTTTGTGAGACTCAGCTAATTACTTCACAATGTGTGGATGGATAATCTGTGATCCCTATAGAGCAAAGAGGGCAGGGAGTGATTGCCAGGGTAGGATAGGTTTGGTTAAGGAGCGGCTCCTAGTAGGCTTCATAGCCGGGGGTGCAAGGAGGAATAGAGATACATCAAAGTTGTAAGAAGGTTGAGTCTATATAGTGAGTAACCCTTCAAGCATAGTTGGAGCTAGGGCAGGTGAAAGGATAGAATGAGATGGGTGAGGTGAGATAGCTATGATGGAATATGAATAGAATTGAAAAGATGCAAATGGTTCATAATAGTCTCTATATTAATAGCTATTAAAAGTAAATGCATCATAGTTCTAGAGTTTGCATGGTCCTCATTAGCATCATGACATCGCTTGCATACATATGGATCATGGACTTAGTTTCATGAATGTTCTTGATAAATTTTGTTTACTATTGTATTTGATCATTTATTGTTTAATCACATACCTACTTACTGAGTTACTTGGACTCATCTCGTTTTGTTTTGATTTTTAGTTGACTGGTCGGAAAAGGAAACTGAATGTGGGATTGGGGTTTTGATCAGGATAGGCCATGATGTGAGCTAACTAGGGTTTATTTCTCTTTTGCTAAACTTTTGGAATGTATATATTTGGCGATTGTGACATCATGTAAATTTATAACTTGTGGAAATGATGTAAACTATTACTATATAGACAGTTAGGTTGGCATGTCATTCTTATGAGATGTATGTATATGTGTTCCACTCTCCACCATCACTGTGCGACTTACAGTTTTGGCATGTGGGAATGTATGTTTGTTTGGTATGTTAGCGGTTCTGGCATGTGGAAATGTATGTTGGTTTGGTATGTTAGAACCCTTTGTTATATTGTGTTACATTGTGTGATGATCAATTGTATAGGTGAAGAATCCTTATGTTTTTAGGGAGATGCTATAGTTTTTCTAATGGGATGCTCCTCTAGAACATAAGTTGGTAGCGCTTGGAGAGCGGGGCACTATAGATTGGTATTAGAGTAGAGTTTAGTGTAGAGTCCCGTAAGATGGCTTAACCTAAGAGGGGAGGGGTTAACCCAAAAGGGGAGGGGTGAATTGGGTAAATAAAAATTTATTGCTTAACCTCTATTTGATCATTTCCCTCTTTTCATGCTTGCATGTGGCGAAGTGTAAGATGAATAATAGAAATAGTGAAATGTGTGAAGAATAAAATAAATGAACAAACACACACACACTGACAAGACAATTTTTATAGTGGTTTAGGGCCCTGTCCCTACATCTACTCTTCCAAGGACACCAACTCATTGTGCCTTGGGTTCTACTATATCTTGTACAATGGAATACATAAGTGTCTCCAACACTTCTTCTAGATCTCAGCTCCACGGGGCATAAACAAGTGTCCCCAATACTCTTCTAGTTTTATGAGCTCACCAAGAAACTCACTGGTTTCAAAGGTCACTAGCAAACTTGATGATTTTTCTGAGTTCACCAACAACTCATTACAACTGGTTTTCATGAGCTCACCACAAACTCACTAGTTTCAAAGATCATCAACAAACTTGATGGTTTTCTAGAGCTCACCAACTACTCTCTAGTTTTAAGTTTACCAAAAAATTGACACTTTACATAGTGTTACAATGAAGCACAAGGGAAGATATGATCTCTCTCTCTCTCAGCTCTTTGTAATACAAAAGATCTTCCTGTAATGTAAAGATAATATCCATAAGGGTATTAAGGTTTAAGCTCAAGAAAGATAATTGACGGTTCAGGCTCTTGGCTATGGGTGGAAGGATTTGCATAAGGGTAAACGCATCTGAAAAGTATTCCTTCACCCTCTTTTGAATCGCCCCACCTTATCTCCTTAAATAGCTTCTTCATAATTTTGACCATTGGAGAAGACGGATTTGGTTGATGCAAAAATGAGAGCAAAATTGAATGAATAAGACCATTTGAGTTTTCTGCAATTGAAGTCCAGGTCCTTCTGATTTGTCTCAAGTTGCTGCATTGCCGTTCAGAGAGGAGGATGAGCTGTGTAAAAAGGTGTTCCTCATTTGACTCTTCATAGATTTGAAAGTCTTACAACACCACTTATTGCCTAAAATGGTGACTGGTATAAGTCAGCACAATGACGGCTCGAATGCAAATGCCATTTGTATGCTTAGTCATATAAATTGATTTTCCTTTAACAAGTCACAACCTCTCTCTTTCTGCATTTGTCTACCATAAGTTGTAAATGAATTCTTCTAAGGTTTACCTGTCAATTGAACTTCCATAGGAGTGATTTATCTATTACAAGTATTAGACCTCTTCCTTGTCTGCCTCAATTCCTCTAGAAGATTTGTTTGTTGATCGATCCTTTGTGAATGTGCTTTGTGTATTGTAGATAACAGATCATCTCAGGATGGCATTGACTAAGATAGACTAGTCGATTGACAAACATCTCCTTCTATATAAATAGACAAAGTGGGATGTGCTTCCTTTATTCTTCATCATTTGTTGGAGGCAACAAACAAAGTTTGCTTAGTCTTACATTGATAGACAAAGTGTGATTTTCTTCTTTCATTTCTCATTGTCTGTTGAAGGTGCCTGACAAACCAAACTTTAACTTGCTCAAACAGACGAGGTATAGTATTCATCTGGTGTAAGTGATAGATGAAGTGTGTTCTTTGTCTTGGATGAATACTCTACACGTTGCATAGGTTTGTCTATTATAAGTTGTAGACAATCGTGCTTTTGTCTGTTGAAGCCCATTTCAGTCCAAGCACCTCTTTGTTTGTTCAACTTCATCTATGCTCAATGTGCAGCTTCTACTTCATCTTTTGCTTTAGTTGATACTTTGTTTGTTGTGACAGATAACCTTTTGATCTGAAGATAAGGTAGAGTTCTTTAACTATTCTGCACACTTCAAGCAATAGAAGGGATTTGTTCTAGCAACTTCCTTGGTTCTTCAATCTTTGTCTATCATGGCTCAGCTAAAGTTGCACTCCCTTCTATATTCATATTACCATTTATCCTCAGACTAATCCACTCCTCTAACTTTGTGTATGGTTGTCTGGGCGGCAACTTCTTTGTCTTTCTTCACTGGTCTACCAAGCCGTTGGGTTTCTTCTTCATCCTTATACTTTGTCTTGGGTAGATTTTGATCAGATCAAGTATAAGTAGTCCAAATTTCTCAAACGCAATTTGAGCTCTCTGATCATGGCTTCTTCTTTCTTTTTGTTTTGCATTTGTCTATTGATATTTTCTCATTAAGGTTGATAGACAATGCAAACTTGTTATAGCACATATTCGAAGCCTTATTTTTATCCCATGCTTTTGTTATTGAAAGCTTCTTTTAGATAATTGTAACTTTTCTTATTGCTTATCTTCAACTTTCTTCTTCTTCTTCTTCCATCATTTTCATCAGTTTAGCTCCTTTGGAAAGTAGCAGATAGTTGTGGCAGTTTATTGCAGATGATCGTTATCCTACACTTGAACTTATCTGCACTTCTACCTTGTTAGCTTTCATATATTAGAATGTATTTTATCCTAATGTGATTGTAGTATATTGTAAAGCAAGGAGAATATACATTTTCATTGAATGCATGATATGAAAGCTTGTGTAATTATGGTGCTTAATATGATTTAGCAAATTTATGTAGTAAACATGAATTAATGTTTATGATGCGTTCACCATAAAGTAAAGACTGTATGCTTATTTAATTAAACATTCATGATTAAGTGTTTATGTTAATTAATTATTATCAAATCATACTCATACATATGATTGTTAGAGATTTAAGTATAGAGATTTTTTATTTTAATACAAGTTTTGTTATCATCAAAATCATATACAATAATGCTAACAATCTTCCCCTTTTTGATGATGATAAAACTTTGAAGACTTGTACAAAAATTATGAATTTTCTTTTAATCTTTGCCTAAATATCTGACTTATATAATCCTATGGGTTTGACCCTTTTATCATTTTCCTAATGCTAATTATTATTCTCTTTTGTCTCTTACAGGTCTCTAATATTCTTCTCCCTCTTTTTGCCATAATCATTTATATATTTCATAATTTTCTCTCTCATGAATTGATTTACTATAATAACCAAATTAATTAGATTAATGAGAATATTAAATATCTTCTAAGTATTTTGATAATTAAACATTTTCATTATTTTAAGAAGCATATTTATAACAAGTAGACATTTTTCAATTAAGCAATTGTTATTTATCAAAATCATATTAATTATGCCAAATGCAAATGCAGTGATAATGCATTGTTTACTATTAATGTGCATCTTCTTTTAATTAATAGTTGTCTATCATTATTAGCAAGGGTGACGGTTGAGAGTTATTAATGGAGGAGTTGACAGATTACTTGGGAAGCGGAGAAGCATTTGACTTTCTCTTTTCTAGCGCAGAGGGATTGGGAAGAGTGACTCTTCAATGCTAACCAAGCCAACCATGGCGTCTTCCAGTTCTTCTATAAAGTTTGCTCAAGGTGAGAATGATAATGCTGCTTTTAAGGCTGTAGAGAGATATTTGGTTCTTTAGGATAAGATTAAGTAGCTAAAGGTTGATTTGGCTTCTGTTAGGGGTAGTAATCTTTATTTTTACTCATCTCTTAACTAAGAACTCCATGGCTTATATGGAGGCCATAGAACATATTAAGCATTTGGAGACAAAGTTAGCCAAAGCTCACCAGAGGTTTAAGGAGTTGGAAGCAGTTATTGGTGTTTTAACTGATTAAATGTTTTTACCTTTTTGATCTGAACTTTTTTTATGTAATATTACAACTCTCTATACTCACATTTATGATTTTACACATTCTAGTCTTTTATAAAAATTTATGTTTAATGGTTTGTGTTATTTATAGAATTGTTCTTATAGTTGTGTATCTTTTAGTATATTCTATTCATCGTTGTTTAACAGTGATAATGCATGATCCTAATTTGTCCTATTTGGGTCTCTAAAATGTGAAGGTCTAGTTTAAGTTATTGATTAGATGATTGCTTTCATAAACTTTATGAGTATTTTGAAAATTGGTTGTAAGCTTTATATTCTATGATATTCAGTTGGCCAGATAATTTATGAAGTTAACATTCAGTCAACTGTGGACCGAGAGATAAGTGAAAGAAATAGTCAGATTTGCTTTTTGAAAGAAGAGGTGAGACAGTTAAAGAAGGAATTAAAGTTTGCTAAGAAGATAAATGTCTCTTCAGATCTCCTTTTGACTAACAGGTGTATAGCTTATGGAGAGATTATGGATAGAATTAAGGCTTTGGAGAAAGAATTGTCTAAGATTCAGGACAAAATAATAGAGTTGTTAGCAGTTATTGAAGTTTTTAGAGTGTAACTATTTTTAATTTTCTTTGTTAAATGTTTTGAACTTATTGGAGGCTGTTAATATTTTAAGAAGATAGAAATTTTTTCTTTTTTAAATGTTCATGTAATTTTGTTAATATTAAAGGTTTTGTTTATGTGTTATGATTATTATCTTTATGAGTTTTTACTTTTCAATTCTATGTGAGATCAACGCAATAAGCATTATTATAGAAGTAATGATTAGGAGTGGAATTCCCATTCGAGACCTTAAACTGTAAAGTTTCCCAAATAGGTTTGACTATGCCTTAGGACTGTAATGATGTTAGATTTTTGTTCATTTAAAGTTTATTAAGATTTTTGGGATGACTTAGATCAAGCAATAAACTTACATCAATTCAAATCCAAAGCAGTTTATTCAGATGCATCTAGAGTATATAGCAATGAAATGTATAATCAAGTTTAGACAACTTATCTTTTTTAGTGCATCCTTTATAGATATCTCATTTGAGCTCATAAGTATTGTTGTCAGCTTGACTATTCATTTAGCTTCTGCCATTTGACATTGATGATCCTTCCTCTGAGATATGATATTGTCTAGCATATAGTCTTAATTTGTTCAATCACTTTCTTGCATCTGGAACTAGAACTTGTTGGCTTATTTTTTTGGATTTGTGAGCTGAGAAGAAGGTTTTGATTCTCATTGTTCACTTTCTTCCTCTATGCTCATTTTAAGCTTTCCTGCATAGACTTGAGAGAATCTTGCACTTTCTTTGTTAATGAGCTCAAATTGATATGGACCTGTATTGTCAATATACGAGTGCAAAGAATCATTTTAATCATAACAATATGCAGAGAGATAAGATGACGGATTAAGATAATTTTTGTGAGTGAACAGAATAAGCATTATTCTTCTGTACTAATTTGAGCATAATCATTTATCTTTCTTTAAGTTATGTGTCTTTTAGGCATTCTAAGTTTTGGATTATTTATTTTAGAATATTATTTTTCATACTTATTGATTATCTTAGAAATTTTACTTTATGTTTTTCAGAGTTTTATTTATATTAGTGTTAACCCTAAATTCTCTTATTAATATGAATGATCAGAGTATATATATATATATATATGTATATATATAGAAGCTACTCTGTAAATGAATCTTTATCTCTATAAATGTACATTTAGTTAATCAATAAAAAATTTTAAGTGTAGCATTTAGTTTCTGTAAATGGAATGTAAGAATGAATAAGTAAGCAGAAATACATAAGTATAGTTTTAAAATTTAATTCTAATCAAAATAAAAATTAAGGTGTATAGACAAAATGCTAACTATGAACTCTGTTTCTCATGATATAAAAGTTCAGAGAATAAGCTTTGATTTCTATAAATGAAAATGTCCAAAATACTAATCAATTTCAAAAAGGTAGGGTAAGAATGTAAATCTAATTCTATAAGAACGTAATTAATTAGAGGAATTGAATGTGAGGGTTAAATTAAAATCATGTACATAGATGAGATAATAAATGGAAAGACTGAATGTAAGTACTTTATTAAAAAAATGGACTGAAAGAAATGCGCAAGTGAATATTTTAAAAGTTCAGATGATGATGCATTCAGTAAAAGCTTTTGAGTTTAAGTGTCATACCTGCACTTACCTTTCCTTTTTATTTTGAATGAACTTGGTATTTCATCGTGTATTTAATTTGTTTATTCAAACTAAGTCTTCATTCTCTTTCTTCTTCTTCAAGAGTTTATTTTCTCCTTTCTTAGATTTACTGCACTCAAGTTAGTCTAAATAATAATGCAAGTGGTGTGTGAGTGCCAAGTGTTTTGTCCCTTTATTAATTTGTCTTTGGCTTAAGATTTCTCATATCAGTTCATAAGCCAAGACATCCTTACAAATGGTGAGATAGAGAGCATATAGTGAGCTTTCAACATTTTCGGCTTTGCTTTCATTTCATCCTCGCTTATGCCAATACAAAAAAATTTCATAGATGAAAATTATTTGGCCATAAGAGATGTTTCCAATTTTCTTTTCCATTATATCTAGTTTAATCTATCAAAAATCTGGAAGATGGAAGATGGACTACTCTTTAAATAACACAGAGGATGACAATGTTGGTTATACCAAACGGATCACTAGAATTATTTATCTCGCCAGCTCTGATATCACTTGTAGAAGCTCGTAGATGGCTTAACCCAAGAGGGGAGGGATGAATTGGGTAAATAAAAATTTATTGCTTAACCCTGTTGGATCACTTCCCTCTTTTCATGCTTGCGTGTCGTGTGGCATAAGATGAATAATAGAAATAATAAAATGCATAAAGAATAAAAAAAAGAACAAACACAAACACACACTGACCAGATAATTTTTATAGTGGTTTAAAACCCCGTCCCTACATCCACTCTTCCAAGGGCACCAACTCATTATGCCTTGGGTTCCACTATATCCCATACAATGGAATAAATAAGTGTCCCTGATGCTTTTTCTGGATTCCAGCTTCAGGAGGCATAAATAAGTGTCCCAACACTCTTCTAATTTTACAAGCTCACTTAGAAACTCACTGGTTTCAAAGGTCACTAACTAACTTGATGGTTTTCCTAAGTTCACCAACAACTCATTACAATGTGGTTTTCACAAGCTCACTACAAACTTACTAGTTTTAAAGATCACCAGCAAACTTGTTGGTATTCTAGAGCTCACCAACAACTCTCTAGTTTTAAGTTTACCAGAAAACTAACACTTTACAAAGTGTTGCAATGAAGCATAGGAGAATATATGATCTCTCTCTAAGCTCTATGTAATACAAAAGATCTTCCCATAATGTAAAGATAATTACTATAAGGATATGAAGGTTTAAGCTTAAGAAAGATAACTGACAGTTCAAGCTCTTGGCCATGGGTGGAAGGATTTGCATAAGGTTGGTGCATATAAAAAGTATTCCTTCACCCTCTTTTGAATCGGCCCACCTCTTCACCTTAAATAGCTTCTTCATACTTTCAATTATTGGAGAAGATGGGTTCCATTGAATGCAGAAATGAGAGCAACATTGAATGAATAAGACTATTTGAGTTTTCTACCATTGAAGTCCAGGTCTTTCTGATTTGTCTTGAGCTGCTACATCATCATTCAAAGAGGATGATGAGCTATGTAAAAAGGAGTTCCTCATTTAACTCATAGTAGCTTTGAAAGTATTGTAGAGCCGCTTATTACATAAAATGGTGACTGGTATAGGTTTGCACAATGATGGCTCGAGTGCAGATGTCATTTGTATGCTTAGTCACATAAATTAATTTTCCTCTGATAAGTCATGGCCATTCTTTATCTAAATTTATCTACCATAACTTGTAGATAAATTCTTCCAAGATTTTCCTGTCAGTTGAAATTCCATAGGAGTGATTTGTCTATTGCAAGTATTAGATAAAATTTGAATGGTACGGATGAAGTTGAACTAACTGAAATACAAACTCTTCCTTGTCTGCCTTAATTCCTCTAGAAGATTGGTTTGTTGATTGATCTTTTGTGAATGTGCTTTGTTTGTTGTAGATAACAGATCATCTTTAAAAGACGCTGATGAGGATAGACTAGTCGATTGACAAACACCTCCTTCTATATAAACAAATGAAGTGGTATGTGCTTCCTTTGTTCTTCATTGTCTGTTGGAGGTGACAGACAAAGTTTGTTCAGTCATACATTGACAGACGAAGTATGATTTTCTTCTTTTATTTCTCATTGTCTATTAAAGGAGCCTGACGAAGCAATTCTTGAATAGATGAAGTGTAGTATTCATTTGGTGTAAGTGATAGATGAAGTGTGTTCTTTATCTTAGATGGAGTATTCTGCATGTCTCATAGGTTTGTTGGTTATAAGTTGTAGATGATCATCCCTTTGTCTATTGAAGCCCATTTTGGTCCAAGCACCTCTTTGTCTATTCAACTTCATCTATGCTCATGTGAAGCTTCTATTTCATCTTTTGCTTTGGCTAATACTTCATTTGTTGTAACAGACGACCTTTTGATCCAAAGACGAGGTAGAGTTCTTTAACGTTCTGCATACTTTGAGCAACCGAAGGGGTTTATTCTAGCAACTTCCTTGGTTCTTCAATCTTGATTTGTCTGTCATGGTTCAACTGAAGTTAGACTCCCTTCTATATTCATATTTTCATTGTATCCTTAGACTAATCTTTGTGTATGGTTGTCTGGGCGACAACTTCTTTGACTTTCTTCATTTGTCTACTAAGCCGTTAAGTTGCTTCTTCATCCTTGTATTTTGTCTTGCACAGATTTTGATTAGACCAAGTATTAGTAGTCTGAATTTTTTGAATGCAATTTAAGCTCTCTAGTCATGGCTTCTTCTTTAGTTTTTTTTTTACATTTTTCTATTGATATTTTCTCATTGAGGTTGACAGATAATGCAAACTTGTTATAGCACATCTTTAAAGCCTTGTTTTTCTCCTATGCTTTTGTTCATGGAAGCTTCTTTTAAATAATTGCAACTTTTCTTATTGCTTGTGTTCAACTTTCTTCTTCTTCTTCTTCTTCCATGATTTTTATCAGTTTATCTCCTTTCGAATGTAGCAGATAGTTATGACAGTTTGCTGCAAATGATCATTATCCTGCACTTGAACTTATCTGCACTTGCTACTTTGTTAACTTTCATATATAATATCAAAATATATTTTATCCACATGTGATTATAGTATATTGTAAAGCAAGGATAATATACATTTCCATTGAATGCATAATATGAAAGCTTAAGTAATTATGGTGCTTAATATGATTTAGCAAATTTATGTAGTTAAGATTCATTAATGTTTATGATGCACACACCATAAAGTGAAGACTGTATGCTTATTTAATTAAACATTCATGATTAAGTATTTACGTTAATTAATTGTTATAATTCATAATCATACATATGATTGGTAGAGATTTAAGCATACAAGTTTCTTATTTTGATACAAGTTTTGTTATCATCAAAATCATATACAATAATGCTATCATTTAGGACTAGTACCCAAAAGATAGTAAGGCTAAGGATAAGTCCCAAAACACTGATGGTATTAGGAGGTGAAATGAGTAAGAGAATGACACATTTTGAATAAATTTGCATGTGAGTCTATGAATCAATAGAAACATGGGGGAATGTTAGCATAACTAGTTTCTACTTATGAATGTTTATATGATCTTACAATCATGATTTTATGATGTCATTTGTGCAGTAATGGCACCGAGAAGAAAAATTGATAAGGGAAAAGCTCCTATGGTGGAGGAGGAACCACCAAGGCTGTCTACCCACACCCACTTGACTTGAGTTATTATTAGAGAAGCTCTAGTGGAGACCTTCTAATGGTTCAAATTATAGTTCTTCGCAAGTGTACGGACGTATAACAATAAGTGTGTAAATGCAAGGGTCGATCCTATAGAAAATAGCAAACCAACTTAATTAATCTTAGTTACTAAGTATACAACTAAATAGAATTAGAATAAGGTTTGGTATAATTTTCAAAAAATTAATAGAATAAAAATAAATAAATATGTAAAGATAGTGCAGAGAGATTAATAAGATGAAGAAGTTTAGGGATCCGATTTTACCACAAGATGATACTCTTTCCCAATGGAATGTTGGATTTAATACCTCACTTGGGTTCGTTCTTTCAAAAGTAAGATTATTATCGTTAGGTGTGTGGGTTTAAATCAAGTGCCTCCACTTGTTCCAATTACCTATGATGTGTAGCATAATTGAGGTGAAAACTCATTAAGTTCATGAACGTAAGCACCAAAAATAGAATGGTTTAGCATATGGTGTATACCTTGACCATCTATCCTTCTCATTCAAGGAAGCTCATGGTTTAGCATAGGTGTGTACCTTAACCACACTTTGATAAATGATATAACTCTTAATATTGGTGATCAAGCAATAAAATAAATTAAATTATTGCAAACAACATCATGAATGAAACGAAATCATCTAGCATTAATAATATCTAACAATCCATAAAAAAGAGTATCAAACAGGGTTGCATCTTCACCCTAGAAAAAGAAATATAGTTCATAAGAGAAAATAAGATAATTCCCTGAGACAAGATGATAACAATGAAGAATATCTTCTCTCTTTCCTCTTTCTTAAATGCAATCCATTCTTCTTCTCCATAAGAAATCTCTTGAAAAATGGCTCTAAACCCCAGAAGAAAACTCTAAAAAATGGAAGTGGGAAGAACCCTTCAAAAATCCTAAGTTTTTCCTTAAAAAGCCAAGAAATACGCAATTGTGGAAAATTTTGCAAAATAGGTCTGCTTCTGGCACTAGTAGCGCCGGCCTGCTGCCCGATGTGGAGGCTTGATTTTGGCACTGACGGTGCCAGCCTACTGCTTTGGTCTATCTGCTTCATTTGCTCCTTTGCAACTACTTTCTTCTCCATCCCTTACGCTTCTTCTTTTCCATTCTTTTTCTCTTCTTTTTTTATCTTCAAGGCACTGGTGTGCTGTCATAGGTAACCAAATTTAAAACCTTGCTCCAATTAAATTATTTGTAGTATTGTGAGTAAGGGTCAATCCCACAAGGAGTATTTAGCTTAATTTTATGCTATGCGAACAAGAAAGGGGGGGTTTTGAATGTAATGAAGAAAGTGTTATAAAAGAAATTTATCAGAGAAGAAAACCTTGGTTTAAGTCAACATTTACCATCAACATCTCATAACTGATCATTGATGCAATTATAAATCAATCCATACTTTAAATATTCACCATTGGAATTATTTTTCCTAT
>JAYJMB010088366.1:0-19557 GCA_036873735.1 Pouteria campechiana | reverse complement strand
CTATTGCTAGATTAGATATCAAATCCATAATCATTTGATCCCTCTAATTTGCGAAGCAACTAGGGTTTAATAATTTACAATTGTTACAATTATTAAATCTTAGGGAGAATATTTGACTAAATTAAATACAATCACTTGTGCTTGTATTGTTTAGCTTCACTAAACACTATAAATCTTAAGACTGCTATTAGATTAAACCTTTAGTGCTGGTCTGAGGTTATTTAGTAGTTAGGGTAATTAGAATGTTGTTTTCTAATTAACTATGTTGAAGGAGAGATGGGAAAATTAATTCCAGTGGTGAATATTTAAAATATGAATTGGTTCATAATTGCATCAATGATCAATTACAAGATTCTGGTGGTGGATGTTAACTTGAACCAAGGTCTTCTTCTCTAATAGATTTCTTTCACAACATTGCTCTTTTTATATTCAAAAACTCCCCTTTCTTGTTCACATTGCATAAAACAAAACTAGATACTCCTTGTGGGATTGACCCTTATTCACACTATTATAGGTAATTTAATTGGAGCAAAGTTCTAAATTTGGTTGCCTATAACAGCACACCACATACCATGGAGTGGATTTTGTTGAAGTGGTAGCAAATAGCTACTCATATGGGAATTGGTCATCAATGGGAGGTTTCTGCATTTCTACATTTTTGTCCAGTTTTAGTCTTGAGAGGTGATCTACCATAAGAGTTTCTATCCCTTTATTGTCTCTGATCTCCAAGTCAAATTCTTGGAGTAGAAGTACCCATAAGATGAGTCTTGGTTTTGCATCCTTTTTGGCCATAAGATATTTGATTGCAACATGATCTATGAATACAATCACTTTATTACCTATAAGGTAGGATCTGAATTTGTCGAAGGCAAAGACAATTGCCAGCAACTCTTTCTCTATTGTGGCATTATTGAACTGAGCATCATTGTGAGTCTTGTTAGCATAAAAGAGGGTGTGAAATACCTTGTTCCTTCGTTATTCTAGGACTGCTCCTACAGCATAATTGCTTGCATCACACATCAGCTCGAATGGTTTATCCCACTTTGGTGCAATTACAATTGGAGCTGAGATAAGTTTTCCCTTAAGAGTGTTAAATGCTTTCATACACTCTTCATTGAAACAAAAGGATGTACCTTGCATGAGCAAATTTGAGATTGACTTTGAGATTTTTGAAAAGTCCTTAATGAAACTTCTGTAGAATCTCACGTGTCCAACTAAACTCTAAATTCCCTTGATAGAGGTCGATGGTAGGAGTTTTTCTATTGTCTCCACCTTAACTCTATCAACTTCAATTCCCATACATGAAATTCGATGTCCAAGAACAATCCCTTCCTTCACCATGAAATGGCATTTTGCCTAGTTCAGCACCAAGTTGCTTTCTTTACATCTCCTTAAAAGCAACTCCAAGTTTTGAAGGTAATGATCGAAAGATTTCCCAAACACAGAGAAATCATCCATGAAGACTTCAATGATTTTCTCTACCATGTTAGAAAACATTGCCATTATACATCTTTGAAACGTGGTCGGTGCATTACATAGACCAAAAGGCATTCTTTTAAAGGTGAAGATACCATATGGACATATGAATGTGGTCTTCTCCTAGTCTTCTGGAGCAATGGCTATTTGATTGTATCCTAAATAGCCATCTAGAAAGTAGTAGTAATCAAAACCTACTAGACGATCCAACATTTGATCAATGAACGGTAGCGAGAAGTGATCCTTTTTTGTGGTTGTATTCAACTTCCTATAATCAATGCAAATTCTCCAGCCAGTAACAGTTCTCAATGGGATCAATTCATTGTTGTCATTTCTCACCATAGTCATCCCACATTTCTTTGGGACTACTTGCAAAGTTCTAACCCACGAATTATTGGAGATAGGATAGATGACACCTGCATCGAGCCATTTGAGCACTTCTTTGCAAACCATCTCCTTTCAAATCTGATATAGGCTACCCAATAGCTGATTTGTACCTTCTGAGAACTCGCAGTAACTTATCTTCTTCATCTCTAAAGAGGGTGGAAGATGTGATCACTGATAATGAAGAGTATTCTCCAAGGAAGACATACTGCAAATGGTCTGGCAATTGTTTGAGCTCAAGAGATGGTGGCTTTTCAATTGAAGGAGCAGAAGAAGACTTTGTCCCAAAGCTTCAAATTATTTTTTGTTATTTGGACCAAAATAGTCCAACCACTGTACCATTTATGCAATATCTACCTCTTCAAGATCAGATGAAGAAGGATGAGTTAAACTATTTTCCAATGGATCTTCTGAACTTGCCAAGTGCTGAGATACTAAGGTATCCAATGAGTCTATCTAGAAGCAGTTATCACTTGCTACTGGATATTTGATTGCATTGAATACTTTAAATATCACTTCCTCATCTTAAACACTGATAAGCTCATAATATATCATATTTTCTATATCTAAATTCACATGTTTAAATTATTTTAATATTTTTAGTGGATATTGCATTTAACAAAGTTTGTTCCATTAATCTGTAAAATGAAACTGAAGAATACAAAATATATTACTTTAAAGTGATTTTTGGGACTGATGGAGGCATATTTGGAAAATCTATTCAACACAAAGGTTTTATCCTTTGTTCTTAGCTTTCCAATGCATTAAAAATTATATGATTCTGAATTTATATGAAAAATATATGGCTAAAATAGTGTAACTATATGAAGAGCTTCACATTTGTTTGCTACTTTATTTGACAGAAGATGCCAATCTAAAGGCTCATAACTCATAGAAGATGGATGATTTAGACAAATTGATGAACATAAAAGTTGTATCCCCTAAAATTATATATCCATTGTAAAAATAATTGAGTAATTCTGAGAATGTATGAGAAAGTTATGATCAAAATAGTGGTACTCTCTTTAGAAAATTCCAAAGCAGACTTGGTGACTCTGAAGTTCACTAACACAAAAGGTGGTACTTTGAGGGCCCACAACTCAAAACAAAAGTTGAATCAAGAAAATTAATTAATGAAAAAGTTATAGATCTTGAAATTATCCATCCAATCCAACAAAAATCACTCAATTTGGAGTTCTTATGAGAAAGTTATGATAATAATAGTAAAACTGCTCTAGAACATCAAAAACTCCAAAGCAGAATTTTTACTCCGAAGTTCACCTCAGAGAACTCTGAAGCAAAATTTTTACTCTGAAGTTTACCTTAGAGAACTCTAAAGCAAATTTTTTACTCCAAATTTCACTTTAAAGAACTTCGAAGCAATGTTTTTTACTCTGAAGTTCACTTTAGCAACTCCGAAGTTCACTTGCGTGCTTCCAAAGTAGACTTAAACTCCAAAATTGGCTTCAATGACTTCAAAGTTAATATTCAGTGAATAAGTAGCTTGATTTTTATGCCTCCAAAGTAGCCTAATAAGAAATGAAGTTTGAAATCAAAGCTTGTAATTAGAAGTGCACAAATTTAGTTTTTCTTCCATGTGTTAGAAGTTGTTGTCCAAACTATAATCAGCAATATATTTTTAGCAATGGGGTTCCATAATGATCAACACTTGCAATCATCTGAATCATTTTTGTAAGCAAGATTCTTTGCATACATTACTGAATTTTTAGGAGCTTTTAGAATGCATAAACTATTACAATATTTAGAAGAGATCTTCTGGAAATTAATTACGCAACATCTTTGGTTGGAAATTGTATGGAAATAACCTTTCCAGAAGGAAAAGATAGGTTATTTTTAGAAGAGGATTTCTGTGCGTAAGAGAGTTGCAATTTGTGGAAGAGTGTTAGTATAATCATGCTATTTGGGTTATTTAAGGAGATATCTAGGGACGAAGCAAGGGGGACCAGAGTGGAGCATAGACAAAGAGTTGGATGAGGAGAAGAGTTTAGAGCAAGAAGATCGTTGGAGAAAGCCACTGCAACCTAAATATTTTGTTTTCTTTTTAAGTTCATCTTTTGTTTTTGAATCAACATTAAATGTTGGATTATGATGATGTCTATCAATTACTTAGTTTGTTTTAACTCAAATATGATGTTCTAAATTTCTATTATCTAGGATTAAATAGATCCTAGCAATGAAGCTTGTGTTGATGTTTGATTTTTGAGTTAAATTATCTTCTTCCTCATTGTTTCTTCTTTTATAAGCTTAATGTGTGTGTATGTGCATACCTACCATTTGCATGAACTAAGATTCTTAATTTATACTCGAGAGAGGTGAATTGGGAATAGACTATTGAATTGAAGAACATATGATGCAATAAAGTTTAGAGATAACCATTGTATATGTGCAATCCTGTGAATATGACCTTGCCAGTGCATATATTACATTTGGCTTAAGCTAAATGAGGTTATTAATTTGGATTTGCATGGAGACATAGTAAATCACTTTAATAGGCACACCTATCATAATACTTCAGAAAGGGTGGTAGATACTTTAGTGCATCCAATTGACAATGAGAGAAAGATGATTTACTCAATGCAATTCATCAATACAAGTGGATTTGCTAGGTGATGTTGAATTCCTAGATATTTTATCCATTGATATTTCTTCTTTTGCTCTTATAATCTGTCAACTTCATTGTTTATTCAGATTTTTTTATATCGTCTATTGAATTTCATTCAATCCAATATTACTGATTTGATACAAGTTTGGTAGTTAGCGTGTAATGCTCAAGTTACCTCCTATATTACTTATGATCATGTATACTTGCATGAAAGCCAACAAGTTTTTAGCACCGTTGCCGTAAAAGGATAGTGAGTTATATATTAATATCACTACTAATCAATATTGGTATTACTTTGGTTTTTTCTTTTCTCCTTAGTACTAGTTTATATGTTTAGTTTGATTCTTGTTATAGTTTGTTTTGAATTCTAGATTTGATTTGTTTCTATTTTGTGGAGAAACTAGTGTATGGTACGTAGTCAATAAAGCAATCTTGCTGAATTTGACCTAAAAATTTATTGTACTTACAGAAAAAGACTGAGAGAACAATCAATTCTGACTGAAAAGATGGAAGACATAGGTGTAGCTGGAGCGGCTGTAGCTTAAAATTCATGCAGACTTTTGAGAGATTATGCTATTCTAATTATCCAAGGACAAACATCATTCATAAAAATACTTGCAGTTTAAGCAAATAATTTTGAGATTAAGTCATCTCTTATTCATATGCTTCAACAATCTGTGCAATTCAGTGTACTTCAAAGCGATGATCCAAATAGCCGCTTGGATGCTTTTCTTGAAATATGTGATACAATCAAATATAATGGAGTCCTGGTGATGTAATCAGGTGGAGATTATTTCCATTTATCCTAAAGAATAAAGCTAAAAGTTGGCTTTCCTCTCTTCCTGCAGGATTAATTACCACTTAGGATGCTATGGCACAGAAGTTCCTAGGTAAGTTTTTCCCTCCTTCAAAATCTGCTAAGATGGATAACGTTATTACAACTTTCATGTAGATGGACAATGAATCATTATATGAGGCATGGGAGAAATTTAAAGACTTGCTGAAGAGATGCCCACATGGACTACCTATTTGGATGCAAGTACAAAATTTTTATAATGGGACTAGTCCAAATTTTTGTTCTATGATTGATGCAGCTACAGGAGGATCATTGAATAACAAAATGCTAGAAGAAGCTTATAAACTATTAGAGGAGATGGCATCTAACAGCTATCAGTGGCCTAATGAGAGGTTACCAATGAGATGACCAGTATTAGTGCATGAAGTGAAAGGTCTCACTGCACTCATTGCACAGTTTGAAGCATTGAATCTGAATATAGACAATATAAATGCTTTAGCAGTGAAAATTTAGAAAGTGACTTGTGATTTTTGTGGAGGACATGCTAGTATGTATTGTCAGGTAGGTAATACTTTTCCACAATCTAGTGAGAATGCTAATTTTGTTAGCAATTTCAATAGTTCACAAAACAATCCATATAGCAACACTTACAATCTAGGGTGGCAAAATCATCCAAATTTTTCATGGAACAATAAAAATGCAGCAAGGCCACCACTAGGATTCAAGCAACCAAAGGAGAGAAAATCTAATCTGGAAGAGATAGTTAGCAAACTAGTAAATAGCACTCAAAATTTCATGAGTAGCACTCAAGAATTCATGCATAACATAGACATGAGTTTACAAAATCAAGATGCCTCAATGAAGAATTTAAAGATGCAAGTAGGACAACTAGCAACTATGTTATCAGGAAGACAATAGGGTTCTTTGCCTAGCAATACAAAGAAAAATCTAATTGAAAAGGTTAAAGTTGTAACTCTGAGAAGTGGAAAGCAAGTGGGAGAAGAAGATGTTCAACAAGAAACTCCTAAAGAAAGAGAAGATGATGTTGCTGAACAACCACAAGAGGCAAGAAAGAGTAAACTATTTTAAGACAATCCCAAGCCTTATGTGCCTCCAATCCTTTTCCTCAAAGATTTCAACAACATAAGATGGATAAGGCATTATGTGATTTGGTTGCAAGTATTAACTTAATGCCTTTCTCTGTTTTCAGAAAATTAGGATTGGGAGAGGTTAAAACAATCATAGTATCACTTCAACTTGCTGATCGTTCAATCAAACATCCAAGGGGTATTGTGGAAGATGTATTGGTAAAGGTTGATAAGTTCATTTTCCCTGCTAATTTTATAGTTTTGGATATGGAAGAAGATAGGAAGGTACCACTTATCTTGGGTAGACCCTTCCTAGCAATAGGAAGAACTCTTATTAATGTTCAACAAGGAAAATTAATTCTTAGAGTTCAAGATAATCAAGTCACTTTCAATGTCTTTGAAGCAATGAAATACCCTTTGGATGCTAATTCTTGTTTTGTAGTTGAATATGTTGACAGATTGGCAAACAAAATTTTTTAGGATAATGTGGTTGAAAATTCACTTGAAGCATGCTTGACTCAACCAAGCAATAGAGAAACTGAGAGAGAGGATGTGGAGGATTGTGAAAAGTTTATGGAGGCAAACCCACCCTACTCAATGCAACAATCACCAAGAGTTGAGGAGCTGGGACAAATCCACAAAAAGTTTAAGCTATCTATAGAAGAACCTCCTATTCTAGAACTCAAACCTTTACCTTCTCATTTAAAATATGCTTACTTAGATAAAGTTTCTTCTCTACCAGTGATTATTTCTTATTCTTTGATAGATATGATGGAGGAGAAACTAATAAGAGTATTGAGAGAGCATAAGGGTGCAATTGGCTAGAAAATTGTAGACATCAAAGGAATCAACCCTTCACTTTGCATGCATAAAATTCTAATGGAAGAGCAATACAAACCCACCATCCAACATCAAAGGCATTTGAACCCAAAGATGCAAGAGGTGGTAAAAGTAGAAGTGATCAAGCTACTTGATGCAAGAATCATCTATCCCATTTATGATAGTCCATGGGTGAGCCCTGTGCAAGTTGTACTAAAGAAGGGAGATATGGTTATTCAAAAAAATGATAACAATGAATTGATTCCAACTAGAATAATTGTTGGATGGCATTTATGTATTAATTACAGGAAATTGAATGATGCAACTAGAAAAGATCACTTTCCTTTACCATTTATTGATCAGATGTTGGAAAGGCTTGCAGGACATGAATTCTATTACTTTTTGGATGGGTACTCAAGTTACAGTCAAATTCCCATTACACCAGAAGATCAAGAGAAAACCACATTCACTTATCCATATGGTACTTTTGCTTTTAAGAGAATGCCCTTTGGTCTTTGCAATGCACTAGCCACTTTTTAGAGATGTATGATGGCATTTTTCCTGATATGGTTGAAGAATATGTTGAGATTTTCATGGATGATTCTTCTATTTTTGTTTCATCATTTGATTCATGTTTACATAATTTGGCTTTGGTGTTGCAAATATGTGAGGAAACTAACCTTATTCTAAATTGGGAGAAGTGCCATTTTATGGTGCAGGAAGGGATAGTGCTTGGACACAAGATTTCAGAAAAAGAATAGAAGTTGATGATGCTAAAGTGGAGGTCATTAAAAAATTGCCTTCACCCACATTTGTTAAACTTGTCAGAGGTTTTCTTGGACATGCTTAATTTTATAGATGGTTTATTTAAAGATTTTTCAAAAATTACTAAACCTCTCTCTAACCTCTTAGTTAAAGATGTGCCATTTAACTTTTCAGATGATTGCTTGAAGGCCTTTAACACTTTGAAGCAGAAGTTGATTTCAGCACCAATTATGGCAAAACTAGAGTGGGATATACCCTTTAAGTTAATGTGTGATGCAAGTGATGTTGCCATAGCAGCCGTTTTGGGATAAAGAAAGGGGAGAAATTTTCAAATAATTTACTATGCTAGTAGGACCTATCAAGAGCCCAACTAAATTATTCAGCAACTGAAAAGGAACTCTTACTAGTAGTTTTTGCTTTTGATAAATTTTATTCTTACTTGATTAGTCCTAAAGTGATTATTTATTCAGACCATTCAGGTTTGAAATATTTGCTTGCAAAGAAAGAAGTAAAGCCTAGATTGATTAGGTGGATTCTCTTGCTACAGGAATTCAATTTGGAGATCAAGGATAAAAAGGGAACTAAGAATCTAGTTGCAAAGCACTTGTCTAGAATTCCAACTACAAAAGATGAGGAGACTCCAATTCTTGAAAAATTCCCTAATGAGCATATATTTCATGTCAACTCCACACAAACACCTTGGTTTGCAAATTTTGTGAATTATTTGGTAAGTGTTGTTTTACGTCCTGACATGTCACCACAATAGAAGAAACAATTATTTTCTGATGTTAAACATTATCTTTGGGAAGAACCTTTTTTGTTTAAAGTTTGTGCAGACCAGGTGATGAGGAGGTTTGTACTAGAGGAGGAGATGGTAAGTATCCTACAACATTATCGTGATGGAGAGGCAGGTGGGAATTTTAGTTCCACCAAAACTGCAGCTAAGGTTTTGCAATCTGGTTTTATTGGCCAATAGTTTTCAAATATGCACACACTCATGTACTTTGAATGGGAAATATCTCTAGGAGAAATGAGATGCCTTTAAACAATATTCATGTTTATGAATTATTTGATGTTTGGGGTATTAATTTCATGGGACTGTTTCCCTCTTTCTTTGGCCATAAGTACATTTTGGTAGCTATAGAGTATGTGCCTAAATGGGTTGAAGCTGCTACAATGCTAACAACTAATGCTCGAGTAGTGATCAAATTTTTTAAGAAAAACATTTTTACCAGATTCAGCACTCCTAGAGCAATCATCAGTGATGGGGGAAAACATTTTTGCAATAAATAGTTTGATGCACTTCTCCAGAAATATGGAGTTACACATAAGATTACAACCCCTTATCATCCTCAGATTAGTGGATAGTAGAAGTGCCAAAAAGGGAAATCATAAGAATTTTGGAGAAAACTGTGAATGCCTCTAGGAAAAGAAAAACTTGATGATGCACTTTGGGCATATAGGACTGCATTCAAAACACCCATTGGGATATCTCTTTTTAGGCTAGTATTTAGAAAGGGTTGTCATTTACCCATAGAATTAGAACATAGAGCATATTGGGCACTAAAATTTTTAAATTTTGATAGGCAACTTGTGGGAGAAAAAAGATTGTTGTAATTGAATGAGCTAGATGAACTTCAAAATGAGGCTTATGAGAATGCCAAGATATATAAAGAGCATACAAAAAGATGGCATGAAAAACAAATTCTAAGAAAAGAGTTTGAAATTAGTCAAAAAGTGTTACTTTATAACTCTCCTCTTAGACTATTTCCTTGTAAGTTACAATCCAGATGGTCAGGTTCTTTCACTGTTACAAAGATACTGCCATATGAGACAATTGAAGTTGCTCATGACACCAAGGGATCATTTAATGTGAATTGTCTGTGTTTGAAGCCATACTTTGAAGGAAGATATAATAAGTAGAAGTTTACATTAGACTTAAAAGAACCAACTTAAAGAAAGAGATAGTCAAGCTGAAGACTATAAATCAGAACTACTTCCTCATCCCTTTTTTTTAGGATTTTTAGTCTAGCTTAGTTTGCTTTAATTTTTCTTTTTGTTTCAATTTTTTTGTTTGCTTTTGTGATTTTAGACAATTCTATATTGCAGCCATCAATAGTTTAATTGACTCTTATCCACCAGAAAAGGAGAATGGTTCACTTTAGAGGAGAAAGGTGAATTCATGAGAAACAGACAATCTGAACTTTCTTTGTTCTCTTCGCATTTAGCTTAGTTCTTTGTTTTGTTTTATCCATTTAGACAGATTTTTTAGTTATGGTTTGATGTTTTTGTTGTAGAAGTAAGAACCTAATTTCAGATTGAGCATAGAAGTTTCATGAGATTGCAGATTATGTGTCAAGTATCAAAATTGTCAGAAATTTACCTAGATTGCCAATAAATTTCAGAAAAAGAGGATTGGAATGCACTTCATTCAAGGAAGCTCTTAAACTTAAACTTCTTTAATTATTTCATATTGATGATAATGTTTAATTTAGTTTGGGGGTACTTGCAGAGTTACATTCAGATTTGCATTCAGTTTTGGAATTTTTTTTCAAATTTAGATATAAATTTTCTCTATGAGCATCTCTTTTGATAACTTAGCTAAAGAAATCCAAGAGCAACTATGTTACATTGTTGGAATTGAATAGGATGGATTCTTTTAATGATTAATTGATATATGCTGAGTTTTTTATTATCATTGCACATTATTGAGAAAGAAGGATAGGTACTACCTTGTGATTCACTAATTCTTATGATAAGTCCTTTTCATGACTGATGAAAATTTCAATTAGCACATTATGTTATGATCATGCAAAGTGTATGTGGATTAGTGATGATGTTGTGAATCCAATAATATATTCTAGTTGACACAAGCATGCTAGAACTTATTTGATTATTCCTCGAGGCGAAATCCTAGAAAACATGTTTACTTGGAAGTGATTTAGGCATTATTTGATTAGTTTGAGCCTTTCAAGCTAACCTAATACATTCACTGTCACTTGTGTCTCCATTGAGCTTTAATGAAAGAATGGCACATGCAAAGCATGTGAAAGACCACCATTCGATTTTTGTTTCTTTAACCTCATCATTCAAACCTTTTCAGCCTAAAAAACCATAATTGACCTGTTAAGAGACGTATTCTAAACACATGATTGCAGAGAGGTACATGAGTACATAAGAAGATAAGTTTGGGGGAGTTAAAGAGAAGAATGCTAAAAGAAGAGAAAAAAGGAAAAAGGAAAGAAATCAATAAGGATTTATTCTTCAATTGAGGGGATCATATCTCCATGAACTCAACAGAAAATAAGTTTGCAGATGTGGTAGTAATACTGCCCATAGTTAGGGAGTCACATCCTAATGAAAGTAAAAGAAATAAGTATATGGTGTGGTAATAATACAACTCATAAAACAAATAAAACCCCAAACAAAAAGTTAAGAGGGTGAATATTCATGTAAAATGCAGATATGATCTCTTACTTTTGTATCCTTATTCCCCTTTCTTGTTAGCTAAACCCAAGGCCACATTACAAACTTAACAAAGACCTATTCATCCAAGTGAATAGAGTTTTTTACATTAGTAGAGAGGGATTATGAAAAGCAAGCTTATGGGGTGTTTTGTGATGATCATGAAAATCAGTGGTTTGCACATTGTTGACTGAAAAACATGTATGTAGTATGAAATTGACACTGCACACACACATTTTCATTTCATGAATGGATTGATGAAGCATGGGTTTCATTAAATTACTTAAAAAGTATCTTGAGCAATTTCTGAGATATGTGCACATGTGTAATTTGTCTAGCATGTTACTGATTGTTTGAAAAAGAATTTCCTAACTGATTCATGAGTTTAGATTGTTATTTTGCTTGAGGATGATCAAAAGCTAAGTTTGGGGGTATTTAATAAGCTCATAATATATTGTATTTTTCTATCTAAATTCACATGTTTAAGATCTTCTTTTAATGTTATTTTTTGGATATTGCATTTAACAAAGTTTGTTCTATTGATCTGTAAAATGAAACTGAAGATTACAAAAGATGTTACTTTAAAGCAATTTCTGGGACTAATGCAGGCATATTTGGAAAATCTATTCAACATGAAATTTTAGCCTTTGTTCTTAGATTTCCTATGCATCAAAAATCATATGATTCTAAATTTATATGAAAAAGGTATGGCTAAAATAGTATAACTGTCTATAGAGCTTCACATTTGTCTACTACTTTAATTGACAGAAGTTATCACTCTAAAGGCTCACAACCATAGAAGATGGATGATTCAGATAGAGTGATCAACATAAAAGTTGTAACCCCTGAAATTAGAAATCCAATGCAAAAAGAATGGAGCAATTGTGAGTTTATACAAGAAATTTATAATCAAAACAATGGTACTCTCTCTAGAAAACTCCAAAGCAGACTTCGTGACTCTGAAGTTCACCAATATAAAAGGCGGTACTTTGAGGGCCCACAAATCAAAATACAAGTAGAATCAAGAAAAGTGATTAGCATGAAAGTTATATATCCTAAAATTATCTATCCAACTCAATAAAAATTACTTGATGTGGAGTTTGTATGAGAAAGTTATGATAATTCTAGTAAAACTACTCTAGAACATCAAAAACTCCAAAGTAGAATTTTTACTCTAAAGTTCACCTTAGAGAACTCTGAAGCAAAATTTTTACTCCAAACTTCACCTTAAAGTACTAAAAAGAAAAAGTTTTACTCTGAAGTTCACTTTAGAGAACTCCAAAGCAACATTTTTTACTTCAAAGTTCACTTTAGCAACTCCGAAGTTCACTTGTGTGCCTCTGAAGCAAACTTAAACTCCAAAATTAGCTTTAATGACTTTGAAGTTAATATTAAGTAAACCAATAGCTCAATTTTCATGCCTCCAAAGCAGCTTAACAAGAAACCAAGTTTGAAATCAAAGCTTAGAATTAAAATTGCATAAATTTAGTTATTCTTCTATGTGTTAGATGTTGCTATCCAAACTATGATCAGTAATATATTTTTGGTATTGGGGTTCCACAATGATCAACACTTGCAATCATCTGAGTTATTTTTGGAAGTAAGGTTCTTTGCATAAGTTGCTAAATTTTTAAAAGTTTTTGGAATGCATAAACTATGATAGTAGTTAGAAGAGATCTTTTGGAAATCAATTGCGCGCAACATCTATTGTTGGAAATCGTATGGAAAGAACCTTTCCGGATGGAAAAGACAAAGTTATATTTAGAAGAGGATTTCTGTGCATAAGAGAGTTGCAACTCATGGAGGAGTGTTAGTATAATTATGCTATTTGGATTATTTAAGGAGATATCTAGGGACGGAGCAAGGGGGACTAGAGTGGAGCATAGACAGAGAGTTGGACAAGGAGAAGAGTTTAGAGCAAGAAGACCATTGGAGAAAGCTGCTGCAACCTGAATATTCTATTTTCTTTCTAAGTTCATCTTTTGTTTTTGAATCAACATTCAATATTGGATTATGATGATGTTTATCAATTACTTAGTTGGTTTTAATTCAAATATGATGTTCTAAACTTCTGTTATTTAGGATTAAATGGATCATAACAATGAAGCTTGTGTTAATATTTAATTTTGAGTTAAATTATCTTCTTCTTCATTGTTTCTTCTTTTCTAAGCTTAATACGTGTATGGGCTTAGCTACCATGTGCATGAACTGAGATTCTTAATTTATACTCTAGAGAGGTGAATTAGGAATAGACTCTTGAATTGAAGAACATATGATGCAATGAAGTTTAGAGGTAGCTATTGTACAGTGCAATCCCTGTGAATATGACCTTGCGAGTGCATATATTACACTTGGATGCTTAAGCTAAATGGGTTTATTTATTTGGATTTGCATGGAGAGATAGTAAATCACTTTAATAGGCACACCTATCATAACACTTGAGAAAGGGTAGTAAATACTCTAGTGCATCCGATTGACAATGCGAGAAAGATAATTTACTCAATGCAATTCATCAATACAAGTGGATTTTCTAGGTGAAGTTGAATTCCTGAATATTTCATCCATTGATATTTTTTCTTTTGCTCTTACAATTTGTCAACTTTATTGTTTATTTAGATTTCATTTTTATACTGTCTATTGAATTTCAGTCAATCAAATATTACTGATTTGATACAAGTTTGGTATTTATATCATCCTTGTCTTCTTCCATGTCAAGCACCACAAAGTCTGCTGGGAATATAAACTTGTCAGTCTTGACAAGTACGTCTTCAACAATGCCTCTTGGGTGCTTGATTGATCTATCCGCTAACTGAAGGGAGATAGTTGTACGTCTTGCTTCACCTAGCCCTAATTTTTTATAAATTGATAGAGGCAGAAGATTAATACTAGCTCCTAGATCACATAGTTATAGGTCTTGCTTCACCTAGCCCCAATTTTTTGTAAATTAATAGAGCCACTGGCTCCCAGATCACACAATGCCTTTTCAAAAATAGAATTCCCAATGACACATGGAATATTGAAGCTTCTTAGATCTCTAAGTCTTGGAGGCAGTTTCCTTTGAATTATTGCACTACATTCTTTGGTGAGAGCAACTGTCTCATATTCTTCTAACTTCCTCTTGTTTGAAAGGATGTCTTTCATGAACTTTGCATAACTCAACATTTGAGTGAGTGCATTGGCAAATGGTATATTGATGTGAAACTTTCTGAAGACTTCCATGAACTTAGCAAACCACTTATCCAGTTTACTTTTCTTTAATTCCAGATGAAAAGGTATTGAGGAAGGTGGATGCTGAGGAGGCACTGGTTATGGCTTAGGAAGGACTTCCGCTTGCTCCTCTAACTTGCTCTTCTCATTACTCACTGGGGGTTTCAATTCTTTCCCACTTTGCAATGTAATTGCTTGACATTGTTCTGGTATATTAACTTTAATGTTACTAGGTAGATTTCCTTGCTGACAATTGCTAAGCAGATTGGCTATCTAAGCAACTTAAGTTTCAAGATTACGAATCTATGTGGATTGATTCTGAATCTGAGTGATTTGGTTCTGTAAATTGGCTCTTGTATCTTCCATGGACTTGTTTGTATTATTGGCCAACTGGGCTACTGCAGTCTCCCAATCTACCTTCTTTTCTTGCTTCTGCTACTAAATTCCCTATTACTAAAATCCTTGCTGAGGAAATCCTTGCTATGTCTGTCCTATATTTTATTGATTTCTCTAGGTGAAGTTTGGATGGTTTCTCCACCCGGGGTTGTATGTATTGGAATATGGGTTGTTTTGTTGCCTATTGAAATTGCCAACAAAATGTGTTTGTTTTGGTTCAGGCTGTGCAAAAGGATTGCCTATTTGACATTCTTCACTAGGATGATTGCCTTGACATAAATCATAGCAAATTGATGGAGATTGAATGGCATTAACTTCCATCTGGTTCTTCTGCATATGTTTTGTAAGTATTGCAAATTGAGCAGTTAGAGCAAAAATAGGATCAATCCCATAAACACCTGCTGGCTTCTTTGACATAACCCTCTCAATCGACCATTGAAAATTATGTGTGGCTATTTCTTCCAATAGATCATATGCATCTTCATCTGATTTCTTCATGAGTGTTCCTTTGGCTGATGCATTTATCATGGTTCTAGTGGTGTCACGCATTCCATTATAGAAGTTTTGGACTTGTAACCACTTAGGCATCCCATGATGTGGACACTTCCGAAGCAAATCCTTCTATCTCTCCCAAGCTTCATAGAGAGTTTCACCATCATGCTAAGTGAAATTGTTGATCTCCATCGGCATTCTTGCTGTTTTTGTTGATGGGAAAAATTTAGCAAGAAATTTTTGAGCCAAATCATCCCAACTAGTGATAGAATTTGTAGGTAAACAATTCAGCCAAGTTTTTGCCTTATTTTTCAATGAAAAAGGAAACAGTCGAAGTCGAATAGCATCATTAGATACCGCATTGTATTTAACAGTGTCACAGATTTCCAGAAAATTGACAATATGAGCATTTGGATCTTTAGTAGGCAACCCATTGAACTGAACTCCTTGAAGCATTTGTAAAGTTAGTGACTTTATCTTAAAATTATTGGCAACATTGGTTGGCCTCCTAATTACTGGTTGAATGTCGGTTGCTGATGGTGATTGATAATCTAGCATTGGCATGTAAGGAAGATTTGGAGGATTCTGATTCGCTTCTCTAGGATCAGCCATAATGTTATGTAGTTGACTAATAGCCTCTCTTTTCTCTCTTCGAATTCTTTGAAGAGTGTGTTCTATCTCAAAATCAAAAGAGAGCAGATTAGTACTTTCAGATCTTTGCATATACTTATGAAGAATCCTAAAAAGAAAACAAGAATTCTAATGAGTAACCAAAAAAAATAAAAATTCAAAACAAAACTAAAGTTATTTATTTTGATATTGGCACAACGTTAGTCCCCAACAACGACACCAAAAACTTATTATGAATTTTCCTTAACGCAAGTGCACGTGTCACTAATAAGTAATAAAGAGTGAGTAAGATATTATTCCCACGAGGACTAAGTTCACCAAGTATTAAATTACTCTAACTTTTAGTTTTGTTTGAAGGATTGAACTATGATAAGTGAATGTAAAGATTAAATAGCAAAGATTCAAATTAATTGCTTTTGCAATGATGTGGATTCTAGAAACAATAATAGAGATAATGATTTAAAACATCTAGGGGTGTCTGATTTCACCAGATAAATCATATTTAGTTTCATTAATTTTAACAATCAATGTTTGTTCTTATGTTGATAACGAGTTTCACTTGATTAATTGCTATTCTCTCTCAAGTCATAGCAACCTATCTCAATTAGCTAATTTCCTACATCTTTGTGAAAATCCTAACTAACTAAGATGCATTAAGATAAAGAAACTCATAATATTGCATAATCTTCATGGATATCTCTATCATCATGACAATCTTATGGTGCTTAATCATGGTCTAATTCAATCATCACTTCTCAACCTCAAATCAAATCACAGATCATGTTGAAAGGGCTAGCATTCTTTTACAAGCATTAAAATTGGATTAAACACTCAACATAGATAATGAAAAACCAAAGAAATGCATTAAACATAATGAAACCAAATACTCATTATCCAACTATATTGTTCCCCTAGATTTATGTGTTTAGCTCATGATATAATTAATGAAAACAATACACATTGTCTTACATGATAAAGGAACAAAGATATATGGGAGAGAACAAGAAGAGATCAATGAAAACTTTTCACCGAGTAATGTTCTTTCTTATCTTGCTCTTGCATGAAGATCCCACTCCCAATCTGTGTTGCCACCTCCTCTATCCTTGTTTCCAGCTTCTAACCTTGCCAAAAGATGTCCAAGCCCTCCCCTACGGTGACCATCCATGCTCTTTATAGTTTCTCAATTAAAAACTATATATTTGCAACATTTTCAACACTTTCCAGAAAATCTTGCCTCCCAAGCTAGTGTTGCGGCTTAGACAGAAAGTATCGCGACATTGGTTATGAATTATGGGACTATGTCGTGACATATAAAAACAGTGTCATGACATTAGTTATGCATTATGGGACGATGTCATGGCATAGACAGACAACGTCATGACATTTTTCCTTCTGCCACTTCAGTACCTAGGTACTAGAAACCTGTGTTACGACACTGACTTTTCTTTTTGCCTTTTTGCCTTCTTTTGCCTTCTTTTGCCTAAGTCTTTGTATGTCCTTTCTACCTCTTCTTATCTTGCCCTGATTGTCTCATTTTCTTCACTCCTTTGCTCTCCTTTTCCTGCAAATACATAAGAACCAAAAATTTATCAAATTACTAGAAAATAACTCATAAATATACCGAAATAAAGCATGGAAAATGCAGCATATAAGTGAATAATATTCACTTATCAAGACCAAATATTCTATTTAGTGTATGCTTGTGTGTTAGATTTCAGTCTAGTCCTAGAAAATCTCATCTTATTGCGGTGAAATAAATCTTTAAGTATCTAGTTGACGCTCAAAATCTAGGACTCTATTACCCCAAAATAACTGGTTTTGAACTCATTGGATATTCAGATGCTGACTTTGGAGGATACAAAGTTGATAGAAGAAGTACTAGTGCAACTTGTTAATTCTTAGGAAATAGTCTAGTATCATAGTTCTCTAGAGAATAAACTAATGTTGCTCTGTCTACAGCAGAAGCCGAATATATAACAACTGAAAGTTGTTGCACTCACTTGCTGTGGATAAAACAATAACTTCTTGATTATGGATTAAGCTATAGAGACATACCCATCAAATGTGACAATACTAGTGCCATATGCTTGACAAAGAACCTTGTTCTACATTCGAGAACCAAGCATATAGAAATTAGGCACCACTTTATTAGAGATCATGTAAAAAAATATGATATATGTCTAGAATATGTGCCCACAAATGCTCAATTTGCTAGACTTTTTACTAAGCCACTGCCATTAGACACTTTGTGTAACATTAGAGGAGAATTAGGTAAAACTAATGTGATCATCCGAAAATGAAATTTTTAATGCCTAAAATTGCAATGTTTTGATAAGCTTTCATAAGACTGACCTTGTCTTAGATGAAGTAAGCCATTTCTATACTATTTTATCTGCACTGCATCTGGGTCACACTTTTTTGAGGTCAAGTACACCTTGTTTTCTTGCCAGAATTAATTTACAGCTATTGAAATCACATTGAAATCTATCTATAATATGAGTTATTCTCTCTTTCTTGAAATATCATATCAATTACCTCGTATAGCCCCCACATTCAATCTATTTTAACCCAAAATCAGCAGTCCTACTCTACACCATAATGATGAAGAATCTCAGGGAAAGGCATTTAGGAAGAAGATCCAATAGGGAGACCATCAAATGGTGGAAATTGAAGCACCAAAGGAAGTTCCCTCACTTCTCTTGCTGGGATGATATTAATTTTGTTCATAATAATATTCCAAATCACCTCTACCAATAGAAGTATTTCTCTTCAAGATGTCTTTCAAGAATATAATTTATATCTTAGCCACTTTTGCCCCTAGACCCAATTCATCATTAGTTGGGGCCCTTGAAGAGAGGGAAAGGGGGGCTCCAATTTCCTCATTATCATCTCCTTCCCCTTTTCCCTTTCTTGAAACTTTGTATCAACCACTATGATATAAAGTTCTCCTCTTCCTACCTACCCTCATTTGCTGTCTCACACACAACCTCTCCTAATCTTACCATACAGGATGAGTTGCTTTTATCATTGCCTATAGCTTTGTTTGTACTGAAATGAAATGAATGCTTTCATTATTTATGGCTATTTATCTTTGTGTGTGTGCCTTCCGAGAGCTGGAAGTGAATGTTTCCTTTTACTTATGATAAAAAGGGAGAGAAAGAATATACAAATTATCTCAAAAAGGAATGTAAAAATGCATAATCTTTAAAATAATCATGAGGAGAATATATATATATATATATAAAATAAGACAAGGAAAATATCAGAAGATGGAAACTTGAGGAATGATTAAACTTTGTAACATTTTTAGACTACATACATTCAGTGGGAGATTATCTTTTATAAGAAAATTTTTAATCAAGTTTTATCATCATCAAAAAGGGGGAGAATGTTGGTATAAATGCATGGTTTTGATG
>JAYJMB010088365.1:0-19558 GCA_036873735.1 Pouteria campechiana | reverse complement strand
CACAATTCATTATATCACAAGACCGTTGTTATTTTGTTAACTAGCCCATGTCATGCTACAAAATTCCATCACATTACCCAAATAAGTCATTCAATTACAATAGTGATAGTAATCCATGTAGGCTTACCAATCATTTGAGTTCCTCCAAAAACATGAATCATACAATGTAAGCTTGTAATATAATTAACTATGATTTTTATGGGGAGTTATACAACTTTATTTCTGAATTTGTCAATTAACACAATTCAATGTACTCAAAAAAGCCTCATTTCTATCCATATACAAATATAAATGATGCATCCGTCCCTATCATAACATCAACCACTCACCTACGATTGCTTATATATTTGCCAATTCAAATTCGTATATATAAACAAATGAAATAGATATTATTCCTATTCATAATTTGTTCAATTGAATTATTCACAATCAAAATTATTCAACAACACATGAAGATATCGTTCTTTACAATTGTCAATTATATCCATAGAATTTAACAAACCAGCCTCAAAATTCCTAACATAACAACTAGGAATCAAAACATAACATACTACCTTCGCTAACGTCGACCAATTATTTGATACAAATAGTTAATTACTCTACTCACATTTGAATCATTTACTTCTTTATCACCGTACATTCATTATATTTCGCTGATCGCTAGTCAATACCTTGCTCTGGGGATACAAACATGGTGGACACAGCCAGAATCCAAGTGGACTTAGCCATGAACCAAAGTGGACATAGCCACGAACCAAAAGGACTCGATGGTCTTACAACTTAGGTTGATTCGGTCCATCCATACAATTCCAGCTACGAATGTTACAAATCCATGATAACACAATCAATGTCATCTATGGTATTTAGCCATCACTGTAACCAAGGAACTGCAAGTTCTCCATTCACTTCTACTAAATAAGCACAAAAGTCCCACACAATAGGCTGATTAGGCCTCTTCACCATTTAAGGTGGCATCAAACAAACAAAGCCCTGTTAGGGGCAGGATCCCAAATAATCCAAGTAGCCACCTTGGTAAGCATCCAAACCTCAAATACATATCAATCATGTTCTAAGAGGCATCCAAATCCAAGTATGTACCTTAGCCATCCATCTAAGCCTTAGTCAAATAGTCAAATATTCAAACCTTAATCGAATAACCAATGTTTAAATCTTACTCAATTAATCTAAATCCAAACCTCAGTCAATTAACCATACCCAACTTCATACCAATGGTACTATAATAAACAACCAATCCCAAGTATGTACAATTAATATCCTCATAAGCATCTAAATCTACATTCATATAAATGATATCGATATTCAAATTTCAAGCATGCACTTATAATTCATGAAACATCATCAATCCCAGCATGCCTCAAATTCTTAATCCAACTGCTAAACTCAAACACCAAATCACTAAACTCCCATTCATACTAAATTAAAGCCAAAATATATTAACCAAAGTAGTTGAAGCTCATAACAATATCCAATATCAACTATATAGGAAAATACACAATTTTGTTAATCACGTTATCAATCAATATAATTTAATACACTATAATGAAACTAAATTTCAATTAGCACACAATCATGGCACACAGGCCAATTTATTCAAATCACATGCTTACAAGCAAAGTTATTCAAATATACTTAAGCATACCCATTTTGACCAAAGGAATTCCATAATTCCATCATGAAGGGCTTAAGTAAATCAAAACTGAATCTAATTTCCAATACTATTAATAAAATTTCATGGTTTCATTAGTCTAATTCAAATACATTACAAGACAATACCCTTTATGCCTTCAAATACACCACCACACTTCCCTATACTACTTTGAGCATAACATACATTTTTTATCAGTATAATTACTCATTTTAATTTTTCCACACCTCACAATATATCTATAATCATTTCATACTTCATCATCTATAAATGACAAATGTGCTATAAGAACATTGTCATTTTCCTCTTATCTCAATAGCATTCATGCAATTTCCTTCAGATGCAAATTCATATCAATTCATCACTACTATATCAATTCACAACTATTATTTATATGCCTTTCATTTGTTACTCACGCCTTCCTATTATCCTTAAACTGTTACTCTTCCATATTACTATGGCAGGTCATTTTTTGTCACTTCCTTATACTCTATCTGTCACTTCCTTATACCCTATTGCCATCATGATTTTGAATTTTAGTGCTCCTACACAGATGAGCTAGGACTTATCTAGGCTCTGATAACATTCTGTCATGCCCCGCCTTTCGAGACGCGACCTTTCATTTTATATTCTATTTCACCTAGAATTGCCCACTTTTAGGATGGGGGTGCTCAAGTCCCATTGTGGAACTCGAGTAGTTTCTACAAAAAATGGATAGAATATCCCCTAAATTATTAGGGTTTAACCTGTACAAACATTTATTAAATAAAATTAAAACAATAATTCCAAAGATAATCATCCACATACCCACAACCTAAAATCTGTACCACACAATGATGGAAATAACCTAACTTATTCCAAGATACATAATATGCACATTTTTCTACTATTATGACATGCCACTCCATTACAATATACATCACTCACGGCAATTTAATGTAATTATACATCACTTGAGATCTTTAAATACAAATATACAATGACATATAAATTTCTAATACAAATTATTCTACTATAACAATATGGTCTTCAATATTGGCTCATCAATCCCAAACCTTGGTTAGAAATCTTCATCTGGCCTGTCAACTAAAAAAATTAAACAAGAAGGCGTGAGTCTGGGCAACTTAGTAAGTAGACAAATGTCTTAAACAATGATTAATCCGTAACTAGCACATTACCAAATAATTAATATTCATCCTTATAAATAATCTCAAATGGATATATATATTTATCAATATTATCAAATAAAGAAATCCATGATATTTCACGTCGAACCAGTCTTCAATTTAAACATACTACAAAGGGATCTTCTTTGTCCATAATACTAAACTCATTAATTTTTAATCAAACATGGGATATCTACTATCCCCAACCAAAACATACATGCCTAAATTCATATAAATGGGCTAATCCCCATGCATTTAACAAACATGCTTGGATTTCAAACAAATGGGATATACATTATCCCTATCCATCTAATGGAAACAAATGCCTACTTACCTTAGGCTCTCAGCTCCAAACCGTTCCTCTAGCTCTATACCTTTTCATCCTTCTCAGAGCATCCTGTAAAGGGTAACAGTTCCATTCAAATAAAAAATGATTTTACTCAAATATATTAAGCAAAACAATTACTTTTTCTTATAAATTTCCAATCCATGAGGTTATCAAATCCTTATTCATTGGACATTTTATAAGTTCATATCAGCATAAATACTCTAACCTCTCTTACCACAACACATCCGTATAGGCTATTCATATCCATATTATATAAAATCAGTCAAAATTTAACATATTCAACAAAATTTCTTAAGAAATTTCACTCCTAATCATATGTAATCATCATACAATATAACTATATATGATTGACTTCCATAATAATCTAATTAGACATTCAATACCATCAATTTGTGGCTTACATGGCCTAAACACATACATCTTCTTTAACCCTGACTTCGGGCATAACACAAATTTGGTTCCTACAAGCCCAAATTGACCCAAACATGCCTTAAAATATCATAATTACATATTTAATCATTTATCCTATGATAATTTTAACAAAACTCACAAAATCCCCAAATTTCACTATTCATCAAAACCCTAGCTTTGCATAATTCATAATTTCTCATGCCAAATCATGATAATCGATTTATCATATCAGTCCCCCATGAATTTATAATCATATACATCAATTTAAGCCCAAAAATTCATCATTTCTCTAAACACTAAAAATCTGAAATTAGAGATTCGGTTGAGAGATTAGGCTTACCATTGCTTACAAGCGTAGCCGTCCTCCCCAATTGAATAACCAAGCTCCCAGCTTCATGTTACACCTTCCATTTTGTAGAAAATAGATTATTCTCCACTGCCAAATTCCAAAAATTCAAGCCAAAAGGCATGTCAATGAGATTACCCAACTTAATCCCCATGCTCTCTCACAAAATAGGTGCCAAATGAGGTAAAACGGAGCTAGGGGAAGAAGAACAACATTGGGGAAGAAGAACGGAATAGAAAATGAAAAATAGAATGGGTTTAGGGCTTAAAAAGATCAAATTTTCTGGTGCTCCGGCGTGCCACCGAGATAGTATCTTGGCATAGAAAACCTGTGTCACAACACAGACTTTGCTGACTGCCCAGTGTCGTAACATAGTAAACCTATGTCATGACACATACTTTGCTATCTGCCCAGTGTCATAACACTGCCCTTTGTGTTATGACATTGCCTCTGTGTTTCGCGACATTGAGTTTTTGTGTCGTGACACTAACCTATTGTCCCTCATTTCATCATTTTCAACCCTGTTTTCCACTTTTTCTCTAATCCTTAATTCTTCAACTTTCAATCATTGCATTTCCCATTAATTTTATGCATAATCATCCTCAAATACTCATACAAGTAATTAAATCTCACCCCCAAACTCAAGCAATAATCCATTCATTATAAGAAACTATTCAAATTCAGAAGTTATACTTATACAATTCATCAGTGATCACATTTCACATAAAATACTTCCAACATCATAAAACTCACTTCCCACACATCACATACATGAAACAAAATATGTTCATGCTACTTTCCACGTTGTTTGAGGTCAATTGCCAAAAATCACTTATTCAGTTTTTTTTAACCATATTTTCTTTGAATTTTCTGCTATAAATGACTCCACATTCCAATTTCATTCCAAAATGCATCCAAGTCTTAACCAAGATTCCCCACACATCACAATACCTATGATAATCATATTAGGTCATTCATATAAATCATAATTGTGACTTTGCTCAATTTTACCATTTTAGTTCCTTTCTTCTTATTATTTTTATATATCCCAAAATACTGAAATTTATAGAATCCATGGTCCAAACTATGCCCATATCCACATGAGCAAATTTTAATCACCTCAAATATCATATAAGGCTATTCATTCATTAAAATTTTTATGATTTTATGAAAATCACCTATTGAGTTCTTTTTACCTGAATATTTAACTCAATAGTTCAAAATTCCAAAATTATCTCAAAATTTTGATTCAATATCTCATACACACCACATTATACATAATAATCATGCTACATTTATCATTCAAGTCATATACATAACTTTACTCAAAATCACTGCTTAGGTCAATTTCACTCAAAACTACAAATAAAGTCATTCTCTTTGTTCAATTCAATTTTCTATAACAAATTTCTTTATAAAACACCATGTATCACCTTAATTCCTCATTTTACTGAAATGCAAAAAATTTTCCATAAATTTCAACACCACAGGTGTTACATTGCAATTCCAGCATCATTCTATATAATTAACATGTATATAATAATAAGATCAAGCAAATTAAGCTTCTTACTCAACCAATTCATTGCTCCCATCCTCTATATACACAATCCCCTTCTTTAACATATCCTTCATAACCAATCGTTTAACTAGATTTTCTCATGTCCAATTTAACCCAAAAACACTATAAATAACCATTTAATCATTTCCTCCATGATTGTCATAGTAATTCAACCATTTCCCCAAAAATCACTATTCATGAAACCCTAATAGGCAAAATCATCAATTCAATTGGGAAAATGAACTTACTTTCAATTCCAAGCATTGCTTTCATCATAGATTATGATTCTGGTCTTCAATCCTCAAGAACCCATCAAGGTTGCAGCAACCATGGCTTTTCTTCTATTTCTTAGCATCCAGTAGAAGGAACTCAACACGGAAACATGCTTGATCACTTCCATGCTTAAATAGGATGAACTTCTAACTCAAATAACAAGGGTTTTAAGCTCATAAGGGACGTGACAAAAGGATAAGGCATGGGGAAGAAGAGAGGGGTTCAAATGAATGAAAATGGGCTGATAAAGCCATTAAAAAGTCAATTTTTTCAATGCTCCGATGCACCATCAAATCGGATGTTGCGACATCAACTTACTAGACATCCCAAAAACTATCTTTTTGAACTAATGTCGTGTCGTTGAATTCCCATGTTACGGCATCCTATCCCAATGCCGTGACATCCAATTCTAATGCCACGACATCCAACTGCTGGATGAACAGAAAAATGGCCTTTTGAAAGTAATGTTGCGGCATCAATCCTAGTGCCACAGCATCCGATTCCAAGTCACGGCATCCACTTGCTAAATTCCAAAATTTTCCCCTCTTCAAAAGTAATGTCACAGCATTGATCTGTTGCCCACTCTTATACTTGATTTTTTAAGATGTTTTATGTCCATTCTTGCTCATACCTTTTGACCACGATTTCTCCACTTAGTATATCATTAAAATACCTAACAATTGCCCTCAATTTAGTCAAGATCATGTCCAAACACATGGACCCTTAATTCCAACTTTCATAATTCATTCTTCTACATTATGGAGCAAAAATTTTTGCACTATAATTCATTTCCACTTATATTAATACTAAAGATAACTACAATGTATTTCAATATATAATTACAAAAAAAAATACCTTGGGTGTTACAAACCACCCTCCTTATAAAAAGTTTCATCCTCGAAACTTTAAAACTTAGGTCACCTCATTCTAACAGCAAACTAACCAAGCTATGCTTTAATTCAAAAGTACATTTCACATCGCGCAAGTGGTGCTGACTTGATCATATGTCTAACTTATGCAAAAAGTGCTTAGTACCTGACTTTATAATTATTCAAAACATGGGAAGAATATGTCAATTCCATTACCCATAATAATACAAATTAGAGTCTAAGTGAAATATCAATCTAGTGTACATACAATATATATTTTGAAATCATTTCACTAGAATTTCACACCTTAGTCGAAGGTATACAATCTCACAATAAGAAATATACACAATTAATAAGCAATATACACAATTATTTACATTTTCATTAGAGACAAGTTCATTAAATTAAAAACATAATAGTTTCATAACATTCTCAAATACACCATACATAGCAACACACTATGATCTCACAACATTTCAGACAAATATCCAAATACATGAGGTGCACAATGTCAATAGCTTTCAATTTAAATAAATTAAACCATTAAGAAACACATTTTTATTCACATGCAAACCATCATCCTCCTCTCCTAATATCCTTGTTGATCAAATCTCCATTCATCAAAACACCCCCAGAACACCATCTCTAGGTTATCCAGTCATCACAGCCAGCCCCAAGCCTTCATTGGTCTCTCTGTCTACCATTAGCTAGTACTGTTCTCGGGAAGCCACCAACCAAGTGGACTCGATGACAACCATGTGGACACAGCGACAATTCAAGTGGGCACAACCATAATCCAAGTAGACTCAACTTTCTTACAACTTCAATGTGCTCCTGTTCTTCCTTGTAATCCCTACTACAAATGTTATAAGATCCATGACCACATGATCATCAGCATGGCCTCTGGTATTCTGCCGTCATTGCAACCTAGGGATCATAAGTTCTCTATTTACACCTATAAAGTAAGTAGACGAGTCTCACACAATAGGCCAAATTTGACTTCTTTGCCATTGTAGGCAGCATCACAAAAACCCTTTGATGGGTGGAAACATGAATAATTAAGTAAGCCATCTTGGTAGGTACCCAAACCCAAATGCATATCAATCAAATTGCTGACATCCAAATCGAAATGCAATTGCATATACACCAACCCAACATCCAACTCTCAATCAATTAGCCAATCCAACATCCTACTCTTAATCAATTAGCCAATAAAAATACATGTTCATTTAAGTAATAACCCACTAAGTACCTCTTCATCGTATGCTTATTCTAGCTACGCAACCAGACTGCCATTGTATTTAGGTACATCATGTTTAACCCATAACAATGTATAACAATAATACTATAGTGCCAAGTCAATAATAATAGATAGCAACAACAATGCCATGTCAAAAATTTTCAATTCAACTCAAACACATGGGGGTGCATAATACTAGCCATTTCAATATCCATTTCAGTCCAAGTACCTAAACTACTATAAACACAGTCTCGTACAACTCATCATTTCATCAATACACACTTCATAGAATGTACTACATATTCTTCAAGATAGACTATATACACCATATCATATCCAGCAACACACATAATTACACATTCCATCAGTCAAATCCACTCAATAACACTGTAGCAAGATCTGGTGTTAATGGACACATAATTTATGTCAATTCATCATTCTCATTCATATTACGGATAACAAATCATTTGAAATGCCCTGCCTTTTTCAAACGTTACGAAGGCAGTAACAGGAGGATCCGCAAACATAGTCTCCCCTGAATTTACCTTCATGAACCTGTATTAAACCTGCATGACACATTCCTAAGCACCATAGATGCCCAGAATCATAATCACATTGTAAAAGTAGAATATGGAAGCCTATTTATAAGTATTACAGTAATGACATGCATATTACTATGACATTTACTTATTAATTTTACATCTTTGACATAATTTACAAATTTACATTTTTAATACATTCCAAAAAATGAGGCATCAAAATAAGACAAAAGTGTATAAAGTTCTAAACTTCATAGTTTATACCTTTTTTGAGCTCCAACCCTTCATTGGACTTCGCCTTCCAGCCTATCAGTTAAAACATATTAAAATAAGGTAAGTCCAAGCATTCAGTAAGTAGGTATGAATTAAAATAGTAATAACATATGAAATTTGTAAGAACATAACAATATTTTCTATTTCATTAGATGCATCATGATGAAACTATTGCTCTCTACCTATAATAACAAAGATTCCTCCCAGAAATCCCTCAAAATATTCATCATATCCAATCCCTTTTTCTTATATTGAAACTATATTAATTTATATTTCATCCTATCTATATTCTCTCATAAACTCGCCTACCATAATCTAATACCATGCTCAAGAGGTCATCAACCAAGTGGCTTTAACCACATTCCAAGTGGACACAGCCACAAACAAATGGACACAACTTTCTTACCAATCCAGTGTGATCCAATCCCTCCTTACAATCCCGTTTATGAGTGTTACAAGACTCCTAACTAGTACCCATGGTGTCTCACCCTCACTGTATTTCAAGGATATTAAGTTCTCCTTTCACACCTGCTAAGTGATTACAAAAGTTGCACATCCAATAGTTTATCCTCTTCGCCATCAAGGTGGCAATATCAAACAAAGCCTATTCATGGGCTAAATAACCAATGACTTCTCTTGACAGTAAATCCAATTTCATATAACCATGGTTGGCATTTTACTTAATTACTTCATACATTTCTTTCCAATTAGTTATTAAACTCAATCCCAAATTATTTATCCTTTTGTCATTCATTAACTAAACATCTTATTTCTTATTTTTCTTTCTAATTCCTTTTTCTAAAACATACATTCAAATAATATTAATACAATAAATACACTTAATTAGTAAAGTAGCTAATCTACTAGAAGAAAGGAGAGTAATTAATAATAAAAAAATAAAACCAAATGGCTTCAACAATGAACCGACGCTGGTGGCGCCACCTACTTGCCTCCATGGGACTTCCTTAATAAGCTAGTGTCGATAGTGCCAGTTTGGGCACTGGCAGTGCTGCGCATCTACCCCTCCTCTCTTGGCCCTATTTCTCTCTTCTTTTAGCTTACTTCATTCAATATCAATTTACACCATTGATTGCCACAATTCATTCTTTTTCTTAGACTTGATTTATATTTGATTACATCTCATTTATATACATAAAACTATTATCCCTTGCAAATGTACATAAAGTGGACTTTTCATATTCTTCTAAGCATCTCAACTCAAATAAGCATGTCATATTGTAATATATCATAGTATTATACTTATCTACTTATCTTTAACCTATGAAACACATAATTCTCATACTATACTAGTCATTTTCAAAGATACTAAGATATCATACAGCACCACTTATCCAAATTCAACCCAAATGCCCAGAATTATTGAATTTACATTCAAAACATCAATATATACAAAATTTTATACAAATAATCTACTTACCTAACCAATACACCTTTCTTCCTTTATATGCTTTATATTTCCAAATTTGGCTTTGCAACTGAATTCCTACACTCAAATCATAAGCTTCATCATTATTCAAATAAGCATAACTACTTATGAAACCTAATTACTACAATTCACTATCATAGTCTAACCTAATTCCTTCACTATTTAGGTTTTCCTTAATTACTCATGTAACTCTCGTTAAAGAGGTAATTATGAAATCATTCTTACAAGTAAATCATGTCACATCTTCTTCATAACATTCCTTCAACACCAAGTATGGAACTTTCATTTTTCATAGTTGCAACTATTATTCAATTAAATTTTCTTTCCAAAACTACTTAAATACATAATTTGACTAAAGTTATATCAAATTTACATTCCAAGTATTCATTTCACTGCTCAGGTCATATTTTCTTGCGTTTCCCAACTTCCCAATCCCCAAATTAACTCCTTAAGCTAAATTAAAGAAATCTATTTAACTAAAATGGATAATTAGGACTAGAAATCACTTACTAATTGATTTTCTTCAATTAGGACTCCCAAATCCAAGCTATAAAGCAAAATCACAATTTTTCCTTCAATCACCCACTTCCAAATCAGCTAAGATTGACGTTCTCTTGATACCGAAGTGTTGCTAGACCCACTACTGTCAATTTCCAATTGATTTGGTATTGAATCCTCTATGTTTTGAAGATTTCTAGAGCTTGGTAATGGAGGGGAGGAGAACCAGAAGTTGAAATCGGTGAAGACAACGGTGCACAAAGACAAAAACACATGCGGGCCACCATATCACTTTCTGACCCTTTTTAATCACTAAATTTCTTCTCTGCCCATCATAGTACTCCATTCATTAGTCATGCCTATCTTATTTTTTCCACTTCTAGCTTCCAAATTCTTATGTATATAGTAGTAATCTTTCACTATATACAAATCTGCTTGCTACAAAATTTCTAAGCCTCACATCATTCCTATTGGTTCCCGTAAGGTGGGTTAACCTAAGAGGGAATGGGTGAATTGAGTTTATAAAAATTATTGCTTAACCCCTGTGAAATCAATTTTCCTCATTTCATGCTTGTGTGCTATGCAAAATTAGATGAATAATAAAGCAACAAAGTGTACAAAGAGTAAAGCAATAGATTTTTAGAGTGGTTTGGGCACCCCGTCCTTACATCCACTCTTCCAACAACACACTCTTCTTGTGTCTTGGGTTCCACTATATTCAATAGTAGAAATACAATTAGTGCTCCTAGTACTCTTATGGATTCCAGCTCCAAGGAGCATAAATATATTACTCCCAGCACTCATCTGGATTCCAGCTCCAAGAGGTATAAACATAGTGCTCCTAGCACTCATCTAGATTTTAGCTCCAAGGGGCATAAAAATAGTGCTCCTAGCACTCTTCTGGAGTTTAACTCCAGGGGGCATAACTCTGGTTTCATGAGATAACCAAAAACTCTACCCTTGTAGGTATTTTGTATAGAAGGACATGCCTCTGTCTGGGTTGATGAGTGCACATAGTTAAGGCACAAATACAAATGATAAAATGATAAGCACATTATAGTGATTTCGAACTCCCTTGAGGTAGTCTTGATGTAGCCTTGAAGCTCTTTAATCTTGGCAACACTTGGAGTGAAAAAACTTGGAGGACTTGAATGGGGTTTCTTATTGTTTGATTCTCCTTTAGCATTTATAACCCTCAAGCTCCTTGTTTCTTTTCTTGATAGTCTTTGGGTAGACTTGATTCTTGAATAACTCCTTGAAGCATGAAAGATCTTCCCTGGAAGAAGTAGGCCTTGAAAGGATAGAAAGTTGAAGCTCTTGAAAGATATTTGAAGGTTTAAACTCTTGACCTTGGGTTGCAAAGATTTGTGGAAAGTTTCAAGCTCAATCCCTTTGCTTTTTTGACCATTGAATCGTACCTTAGCTTCCACTTAAATAGAACTTCAAAAACATAACCATTGGAAGGAATGGAAAGCAATTTTGAGGCCTATAATGTTCAAATTTTTGAATGTTGGAATTCGGCAGGTGGCTGGAACAATCGGCTATGTAGTACGTGATATGGCAGGTGGTATGTCCAAGTGGCTGCAGTCATTTTTTGGGAACACTCCCAGATGTATCTTGTTATCCACCCACAGGTGGTACCATAGGCGGCTATGCCAAGTGACTGCAGCACAAGCAACATAGGTAAGTGGTAGGTGAATAGGTAGGAGGTTTCTATGGACAAAGTACTTTGTCTGTGGATGGTAGGAGATATCCATTGGCTGCTGTGGCAAGCAGCTGCGGTCCTACACTCAACATTTCTACATTTTACCACTTGTGAAACTTGGACAATATTCATCATAAATCAAAACACATTTATCCACATATAATTTGTATATGTCAAAGCATAGGTAAGTCATGTTAAGAATATCTTCTATGAAACACACTTATCAAAATATGTTTATCTATACATGATTTTCATAAGTTGTAGAATATGGATAAATCATATATTATATTTTAAAATGATAACTTGATGAAGTACATACTTATGTTTAAGCCAAAATATATCTATGATCCAACATATGATGAGCAAAGTTAATGCATTGTGGATCAAGATAGTTTCTTCAATCTAGACATTTCTAATATGCTTATACAAATGATAACTTCATCAAATATTACAAAATCCAAGCCTATTTCAAGTTTCCTATATTAAAAGCATCATTAGTAAAAATCAAGCCTTAAGCCAAGTTTTATTATTATCAAAATCATGCACAATAAGCCTAACAAGCTCCCCCTTATTAATGATGACAAAACTTGAAAACTTGTGATGATTAAGAACATTATAATGTGACATCTTCCACACTCCCCCTATCTGATTGGAATTTGTAAACCTTCGGTGTTTTACATATTATCATCATACAAGTCTTTTCTATACTTCTCCCCCTTTTTGGCAACATCAAAAAGGGTTAGTAAATAAGGAAATGGGTTTTGCAATCTTAATCAAAAAATAAAACTCGCCCTAGCTTTTTGGGTTCTTAAAAGGATACAAACATAAAGAAGCTTGTCTGCCATCCATTGGAGAGAGCTTAGGCATAAGTATGATTATGAAATAGAATATACTCATTTAAATTATATACATCATTCAAATATTAAATGAATCTCATTGAAGACACATCAATCAACAAAGGTAAGCTCCAAAAATCTAGCAATGTTGTTGATCTATCCCTTGATAAACTATTGGATGCATAATGAAATCTACCATTTAAGCTTTAAAATAAACGTTTATCAAGATCATTGAAACAATCTAAATGCAAGTAATTAATCAAGGTGAAAACAAGATTGATTTAGATATTTTCACAAATTTATTTTAGATGTCATGGAGAGAATATGTTTTCATCAACATTTAAAAAGCCTAAGTCAGCTACTTTTCAAGTTCTTCTAGAAATGGTTGCCATAAATAGAGAATGGAAAGTATTTTCATCAGTAAGTAGAATACAAATATGTTATGAGGCAACATTCAAACATTATGCAATTTCTTTTAGAAGCTTAAAAATGTAAGAAAATTTCAAGTATTTATCATTGCATTCATCAAGATCATAATAGATAAATATTGATTCATCAATAGCTATTCAAAACATTATGAAGGAACTTTGAAACAACTATTAAAGAACATTTAAACTTTACCATGTAAATAGTTGTTAATCATGTATTAATCAGAATCATAAAAGCAATCATACAAGTTATCACAAAATTTCAACACTTCCACATTGTTTAACATCATAAAAATTTTAGAACGTACAAAAATACTTTTATCACCATCGTATTCTCCTCAAAAAATATAAGAACCCCCTAAAAAAATTATGTCTAGACATGAGGATTCACAGAAGGCATAGATAAAGCAAACTCCTCTTGAGTAGCATCTCAAGCAGAAGTGAGCTCCTCTATTGAAAAGGTTGGTTCTGGATCCCGGGTGTCTTGAGTTGGAATGGTAAATGAAGTAGGATTGGCTCTAGGTGTAGAATGAGAGATCTCATATTGTGAAAGGAGAATGTCTACCTTCTTTTCTATTATTTCCTATGCTTTCCTCATATCTCCTAATTTATCTTTTAACACTTTTCTTAATTTTCTTTACTTCAAAATATAGTGAAGCATATGCAGATGACCTTGGAATGACGACTTCAGGTGAAGTCATAGGAGGTGATGGCTATCTATCTGTAATGGGACTATCCATGTCAGTTGGTTGTTCCTCTTCATCCATTTCCTCTAATTCTTCTTCCTGAAGGAATGGTGCTTCTTCTTTTACTTCTTCTTCTTCTTCTTCACTCTCATTGTCCTCTTCCATTTCTCTTTCATTCTTTTTATTCATTTCTGCTATAGTTTGAAATTTTGATTCCCATTCTCTTCAACAGTGTATCTCCTACCCAGTCCTTTTTAAGAGATGAAATATGTAGACTAGATTCTCCATTTAGAGGAACATGAAAATGCTCAAAGATTTGAGTTAGCCATACTTCATATGAAACTATATGATCTGTTCTCTACGGCATGTAGTCAAATGCAATGAACATTAGTTTTGGCAAGCTAACTTTTTGATAAGTGTATAGTTTCCACAATACTTTGATTTCTATTGCTGTCACCTACTCAATTCCTTCAAACTTAAGTCTAAACATGTTTTACAATACCTTTCTCAGCATCCTAAGCTCAATGGTTAAGTCCTTTGTCCTCATGTATGTGTGAGCAGATGTGTAAACTATACGTGTGGACAGAATGTTGAAAATTTCTTCTTTCTTCAATTCATCCTCATCTTCTATGGTTAGCACTCCTAGAATTTCTCCAAGGTGTTCTTCAGATGATAAATCATATGTTCCAAAGCTAATTTCCATAGCTTTCACCATTGACTCATGAGAACTGGGTTTCCAATTAAAATAGAAAATAAGAACCAACTCTTTGTATATGGGTGCCTCACATTCCATCAACTTAGTCCATCCTTGATAATTCAACATAGATTGGATATCAGAATTACATTTATCAAGAAAATTCAAATCTATCTTCTTTTGAACATGGATTGGTCTTCCAAGCATTGAGGTATAAAATTTGAACTTTTTGTCCTCATTACCAAAATAATATGCAGGCAGATCTATTGATTCAAATTTGGCAATAAGAACCTTTCTTCCATCAACCTCAGCTGGCAGAGCACTTAAATCAAACTTTCTTCTCCCTTCTTCATTTCTTTCTACATTTTCTTCTCCTTCAATATTCATATTAGAATGGGAAGACAAAATACCTTAGGTTCTCGAAGATTGGCCTCTCTTAGATAAGGTTCCAGCTCTAGAAGTGGAAGCCTGGTCTATTGAAGTTCTTCCTCGAGTTCTAGGTCATTTGAACCTTTTTTGAATTTTGGAGACTATGAGTTTAGGAGCCATTTAGATGTGGTAACTAAAAGAAAAAAAGAGAAACTTATGAAAATGGCTTCTATGGATGATGAGAAATCTCAGGCACAACCTATTTTAGATCATAGGAGATTGGAAGGTGGGAGGAATATGAGATTGAGCACGAATTGACATGTTGGATTTAAGCCCTTCAAAACAAAAGGTAGCTGTGAGCATAGGTGCCTAGGGATGCGAGCGCTTGAGGTCCAAGCAGTAGCATTCCCATAAACATATAATCCTAAATATTGTGAAGTTCTAACATCTAGCCCATTCTACCCATGGCTTTTTAGTGTTTTTCTTTTGATTTTGGTATTAACATAATCATCATGTAATTAAGCAAGTTAATTTGATGATTGCAATTATCACAAATATTACCATTTCAACATGTTCTTTCATTCATATCAAGAATATATCAAAGTAATGATCATTAGAGTTTTTCTTATTGCATAATTTCAATTTTAAGCATGCTTAAACATTTAAACATATATTGTAATCATGGATGACAAGTATATGGTGAAATAATTCATATCATGAGCATAATTTTCAAATTTTCATTTTAACTTCAATTTCATTATCTTAATTGGTTCATTATTAGAAGTTCAAGTCTTAATGATGATTTGCGGAAGGAAGGACAAGGAATGGAATTCCTATTTGAGATCTTAAATTGTGAAGTTTCCCTAATTGGCTTGACTATACCTTAGGACTGTAATTACATTAATGATTAATTAGTTTCATATATTAACTTGAATTTTTTAGAATGATTTAGCTCAAATAGTGAATTCACATATATTCACATTCAAGACAGTCATTTTCAGAGGAATATATAGTAAAGCATAGATTCCATTCATTAAATAGATGTATCAAGTTAGACAAATTGTCTCTTTTTTTCACTTCCTTGTAGATTTTGCAGTTGAGTTCATAAATGAAGTTGTTAGGCTTGATTCTTCATTTCAACACTTGCTATTTGGAATCATTTTTTAGATAAAGTATCTGTCCAGCTATCCATCAGAAAAGTCACTTCATCTTTCGTTTGTTTATAGTTAGTTACAGACGAATTGTAGAGGTGTAGGAGAAGATGGCTTCTCATATACCTAGACAAGGTAAGTTATTGGTCTGTAGCTTACTTAGATCAGACAAACTCTGTTGCTTCGCATTTGTCTAAGACAAATTTCAGTTTGATAGATGAAGGGTCTGTTTTATTTTTGATATTTTCTAGGATTTTATGTGTTTGAAGATTTTAATTTCTTTTATTCTAAGCATTTAAAGTTCTTATTTGTGTACAAGTAAAACTTTATTAGGGACACATGAGTAACTGCAGTAAATGCAAACAATAAAAGATCATAAGAGATTTTGGGTTTGGATTGTACCTATACTCACCTTGGCCTCTAAATTCTCTGAATGCATTCTTCTTCATCCAATATCAATAAGCCATTTTTTCTCTTGAATGAGTTGAATAATTCTTCTTTTCTTCTTCTTTTATTTCTTTATTGGATAGCTCCCCCTCAACTTGTGAGGACTCTTTTGTTGGAGGTTTCTCCATCTTTTCCTTCTACTTTATTTCTTGCACTCAAATCAATCTTAATATGAAGATTAGTAAACTTCAAGTATGAATCTATTTGCACCTTAGAAGATGTCTTTAACCTGTCTATCATTTCTCTTGCATTTTTCATAAGGAGATACATATTTGCAAATGGTTGGGCAAAAAGCACATAGTAGGGCATACACAACTTTGATGTTCTCTTGCCTTGCTCTCACTTCATCCTCACTTATGCCCACAAAATTAATTTCCATAACTAATAGTTAGTGGCAATAATATATGTTTCAAAACTCTTCCGCTGAGTAAAGCTCATTTCATTAAAGTGTGGAAGTTAGGAGTGGAATATCCTTTTAAGAACACAGAGGATGAAACTATTGGGTTAGTCATGTAGATCTTTAGAATTGTTTATCTAGCCCACTCTGATCCCACTTGTCAGTTCCCATAAGGTGGCTTAACCCAAGAGGTGAGGGGTGAATTGAGTTTATAAAAATTATTGCTTAACCCCTGTGAAATCAATTTTCCTCTTTTCATGCTTGTGTTCTATACAAAATTAGATGAACATTAAAGAAATAAAGCACATAAAGAGTAAAGCAACCAGATACACAAAAAATAAGATTTTTATAGTGGTTCGAGCACCCGTCTCTACATCCACTCTTCCAACAACACAATCTTCTTGTGTCTTGGGTTCCACTATATCTAATAGTAGAAATACAAGTAGTGCTCCTAGCACTCTTTCTTATTCTAGCTCCAAAGGGTAGAAATATAGTGCTCCTAGCACTCATTTGGATTCCAACTCCAGGGGGCATAAACATAGTGCTCCTAGCACTTATTTGGATTCCAGTTCTAGGGGGCATAAACATAGTGCTCCTAGCACTCTTCTAGATTCCAGCTCTAGGGGGGTATAAATCTGGTTTCATGAGCTAACCAAAAACTTTACCTTTGTAGGTACTTTGTGTACAAGGACATGCCTCTGTCTAGGTTGATGAGTACACACAATTAAGGCACAAATACAAACGATAAAACACTAAGCACAGTATAGTAATTTCGAACTCCCTTGACGTGGTTTTGATGTAGCCTTGAAACTCTTTAATCTTGGCAACACTTGGAGTGAAAATACTTTGAGGACTCGAATGGGGTTTCTTGTTGTTTGATTCTCTATGTCATTTATAACCCTCAAGCTCCTTGTTTCTTGATAATATTTGGGAAGAATTGATTCTTGAATAACTCTTTGTAGCACTAAAGATCTTCTTTGTAAGAAGTAAGCCTTGAATGGATAGAAAGTTGAAGCTCTAGAATGATATTTGAAGGTTTAAACTCTTTGCCTGCAGTTGCAAAGATTTGTGGAAGATTTCAAGCTCAATCCACTTACTTCTTTGACCCTTGAATTATCCCTTAGCTTACCCTTAAATAGAACTTCAAAAACATGACTGTTGGAAGGAGTGGGAAGCAAGTTCGAGGCTTGCGATGTTTAGATTATAGAACATTGGAAGTTGGCAGGCGGTAGTGGCAAGTGGCTGTGACAATCAGTTATGTGATAGGCGATATGGCAGGCAACATGTTTAAGTGGTTGTGGTCATTTTCTGGAAAAACTACTAGATGCATCTTACAATCCACCCACAGGTGGTACTACAGGCGATTGCACCAAGTAACTGTTGCACCAAGTAACTGCAACACAGGCGATATGGGCATGCTGTAGGTGAACTAGTAAGCAGTTTCTATGGATGAAGTACTTCAATTGTGGATGGCAGGCAATATCCGCAGGCAGTTGCAGTAAGCGGCTGTGGTCCTGCATTCAACATTTCTACACTTTGCCACTTGAGAAACTTGGACATTATTCATCATAAATCAAAACACATTTATCCACCTATAATTTGCATAAGTGAGAGCATTAATAATTCATTTAAAGAATATCTTTTATGAAGCACACTTATCAAAATATGTTTATTCATACATGATTTTCATAAGTTGTAGAACATGGATAAATCATATATTATATTTTAAAATGATAACTCCATGAAGTACATACTTAAGTTTAAGCAAAAATATATCTATGATTCAACATATGATGAGAAAAGTTAATGTATTATGGATCAAGATAGTTTCTTCAATTCTAGACATTTCTAATATGCTTGTACAAATGATAACTGCGCTAAAGATTACACAATCAAAGCATATTTCAAGTTTCCTATATTAAAGCATCATTAGCAAAAATAAGCCTTAAGCCAAGTTTTGTTCTCATCAAAATCATGCACAATAAGCCTAACAATTCCATTAAAATGCTTAAAAAGTTACTCAATCATACATAAGCATACCATTTTTCTACATTATAACCAAAAATTTATCAAGGAACCCTCAAGTTCTGGACTTATCATTCATTATATAACTCTTGTAGTTTTGAGTTAAATACATGATTGTAACGCCCCGCCCTCCTGGGGTCGTTACTCCACTTTACACCATAAATCCACATGATTATACCATGATT
>JAYJMB010088364.1:0-19559 GCA_036873735.1 Pouteria campechiana | reverse complement strand
AAAATTTAACACCCTAGGTGTTACAATCCCCTCCCCCCCCCCCCCCAAAAAAAAAAAAAAAGTTTCATCCTCAAAACTTTAAGTATTAATTCACAAGTCAATATATCAACTTTCATCTTAATCCTATTTCACTATGCACTCTACTATTCAATTTAATCAAAATACACTTCTCACTAGTCTATTCTAATCTTTCTACACCTTGCAGATATGTATCCACATTATACATCACATAGACTACGTTTTCATAATCATGTAATCTAATCATTTATAATATACCATCTTGTTTAAGGTAATAATGAAGATAACATTGGTATTATCATTCAACATTGCCTTAAGTCCCATGTCAAAGTTACAATTATCGATTAACTCGACTAAAAGTATAAATCAATTATGTCAAAATATGTTATTTGCCTCCAAATTTTTATAATATTTCCCATATTGCAGCTCTATCTAGTCATTCAATTGGTTTCATGGGAAGTTACGAGATTGAGCTAAACATGTGGTTTCCTACCAATTGAATAAATCATTCTACAAAGAATGTAATTTACTTTGGCTTCACACATTATCAATTTGTAAATAGCCTTAACCATTCTAAGAAATCAAGAAAGTGTCATATTCACCATGACTATACAGACATATAACCTTACAATCACCCAAGTTTATCAATCATCTTATTAATGAAAACATCTCCATTAAGCCATGATAGCCTCCTATGTTAATCACAAATGGACATGTATCAATTCATTATTTTTAATCATTGTATTTATAACAAGTCATTCAAATAAAATTCTTGCAAGCAAACTCATTCAAGGATATATCATCCTTTATCAGAATCAATCATAATCATAAAATACATCTTATTCATATCATATATTCGCAACTCACAACTAATTCAATCCAATTATCACATAACATGCTAGTCCTCAAAAGACCAAATGTCACCAAAGGCCAATTAATCTTCTTTGGTACCACATGCCACCAAAGGCATTTCCATGTTATTTTATATTGATATCTGATAAGGGTGTGCTCCTTTCACTACTATGCCAACCAAGGCATATCCTTATCATTCACTAGTCTGAAAAGGCATATCCGTTCATGTCACCGAGTGCTTATATCAACAAGGGCATCTTCTTACTATTCTCATGCTATAAAAGCATAATGCCACCAAAGGCATATGCAGTCATGTATGCCGACAAGGGCATTTTCATATTATGTGAATGTTGACCAAGGCATTTCCACATCACACATATGTCGACAAGGGCATTTCTATACCATTTTCATACCACCCCATTTAGGTGGCATCTCATATTGGACTATCTAGGCATCCATGCCAAGTCCCATATCATTTGGACCATCATATTATCTCTGGCCATGTAGGCCATGCCTCTAGGGCACATTCAATCCGACTATTCAGGCTATCACACTATTTAAGCATATCAAATTCGGCCATGCTGGCCACCCATTCCCTTTTTCAATATATGATTTGTTATCCCTATAACATTGGCTACAAAAGTACTAGATTCATAGTAGTATTATCATTACTTTCTACCTTTATTGCATTCACAAGATTTTAGGTTTCACTATCTCCATCTATTAAGGCACTCAAGTATATTATTGCCTTAAACATTATCATGATGGTTTCTCAAGCCAATCACTAACTCATTGATTATATAATAATGGTTTTTCTTGAGCTTACCATCAACTCACTGGTTATTCATAGGTGATTTTCACAAGCTAATCATAAACTCATTATACACTAGTGGTTTTTACCACCAACTCATTGGCAGATGTTACTATATCAAGCTTGAGCATATCTATATTACTTATACAATTATTCACCAATATTTTATTCATATTATTTAAACATGTTCATATTCATTTCACAACATTCATTAGCAACTATATCAATTTAATCCATATGGAATTTTGCATAAATTATTAATATTCTCTACTTCATTTCACAGAATCCATTAGCAATTGATTATTAATTAAATACATGAGTAACTCCACTCATGACAATGTTATGTAATTCATATACCATTCCTTATTCAATTCCAATTATCAATATAGAAAACTAAACATAATCAAAATCAATGTTTACTTGTCATACACTTCTCATACTAGTGTTAACACCTCAATCCAAATTATCATGCTCTGATCATAGTATTTCAAATCTAATTCATAACTTGTATCACCATCACTACTTAATTTGATCCAAATATACATAAATCATGCCTCAGAATATGTTAGTTATCATCAAGTTTGATAATATTTCACCAAAGTCAACAATATCTGATCATTGAATCACTTGTATAAAATTTACCAAAATAATTAGAGATCAAAAATATTATTATTGCCCATAACCTCATGATCACTTAAGGCACAAAATTTATTCCTTAATCATATATGCTCTTACAATTGTTTCATAATGTGTAAACAAAAATGCACAACTATAGGAATGATATATCATTAATACCATATACAAATAGCCACCATGTAATCAAACAAAAGGGATATACCTATCCAATAATTCATTCAATCCAATTATTCACAAGCAAAGTTATTTAATAGTACATTCATTGACATATCATCATTTACAATAGCCAACTATAACCATAAAACACATTTAGCAACATTCAAAATTCCTTACATTCAATTAAAATAATTCAATGACTCACAAAATTCACACAACAATTTTGATCAAGAGAATCCAATGATTCCATCATAATTCAATTAAATAACCAAAATAAATTCAATCCCCAACATTTATTCATAAAAATTTCACAGTTTCTTCATTTCATATTCACATACCTTGTAAAGCAATAATAATTTAATTATTCAAACAAGATGCATATAAGCATCATCATGCACAATTTTCATATTAACATTATCTATCTCAAATACTGCAGTTCTACCATAATCAATTTCCTTGTTTCTCAATATGCATGTATTGTCTATTTTAGCATTCTTAATCATAATATGAGTACCAATTTGTTCATCCATACCGAACATTGTCTCTTTTACAACAATTAAGCATATTATCCTATGTTACTTAATATTTAAATTACCTATTTAGCCACTTGGCAAATTAATCAAATAGTTAACTTAGGGCTTTCACAATCATATCCAAATAGAACTGTTATCATGGAGCTGATACAAATAGTAATAATATTTCTAAAGCTATCTAAATTCAATCATCTTAACTTCTCTTTCTCAGCATCATACTAAAATTTTCAATCATCCATTGCCTACTAACCAATACCATGCTTAGAAGTCTACACACCAAGTGGTCTCAACCACAACCAAGTGGGCATAGCCACAATCCAAAGTGGACACAGCCACTAACAAAATGGCACTAGCCATCATCAAAGTGGACTTAGCCACTAACCAAGGAACTTAACTATCTTACAACTGCAGTGTACTCTAGTCCATCCCTACAATTCCGGTTACGAATGTTACAAGATCCATGATAATATTACGAATGCCATCTATGGTATCTAGCCATTACTACAAACTAGGGATTGCAAGTTCTCCATCCACATCTATAAAATAAGCAAAGGAGTCACACACAATAGGCTGATCAGACCTCTTTGCCATCGATGGTTGCATAATCAAATAAAGCCATATCATGGGCGAGATCCCAAATATGCAAAGTATCCATCCAGGTAGACATACAAACCTAAAATACACAACGAAAATATTCTAGCAAGCATTCAAATCTCATATACATATCAATCATGTTTCAATAGGCATTCAAATACAAACATGAACCTCACTCATGCATCAAAGCCTCAATCAAATAACCAAATGCCCAACCTTAATCCAATAGCCAATCAAATAACCAACCCTAACTAACTTCCATGAATCCATATTGTTGTGCCATCCTGGATCCCTACAATCACCAATGATCCTATCATTACAGAAACCCAAATGCCTCATGGGCATAACCTACAATTTCACATTTCACAGACATAATGTTTTATTGAGAAATCCAATCATTTAACTTATTACTCACATCAATATTAAATATCAATTAATCATTTCAAAATAGACATTAAAACTCAATTCCATAGTAATGATATTCTCACCAATATCCAAATTTAAACATGCATTCGAACTTTAATCCATACACATCCTTACTCCACGCATGTACTCAATTCTTAATTACATAACAATTGTATTACAACCAATCTCCAATTTTAAGCATGTATCCTAATCCAAGCATACCTCAAATTCTTAATCACTATCAAGGTATGTTTCAACTTCTCAATCACTTGGCTAAACTCAAATTAAAACCATATTAAATCATCAATCCAAGTAACTTGGACTCATAGCAACATTTCATATCAATCACATAAGAAAATACAAAAAGTCATCAATTACATTATTAATCAACCTTATTTAATTCAACCATAAACTCAATGTCAATTAATATAATCATATTGCAGATACCACTTCAATTAGTCACATGTTCGCAAGTGAAGTTATTCAGTTATACATAACCATGCCATTCATCATAACTAAAATCCACCAAGGAGTTTTCAAATTCCAAACATACTATTCATTACAAAATTCTTTAAATTCTGGGCTAAATACATATTTGAATAAGTAACTATATTGCTATAGCATATCATATTCAATTAAAACAATCAAATAACTAACAAAGTTCACACAACCATTTAAACTAAGGAATCCAATGATTCAATCACAATTTAATCAATTAAACTAAAACTAAATTCACTTTCGAATAATCATCCCTACACTTCATAATTTTACCATTTTATATTCACATATCCAATAAATCAATTAACAATTTAAACATTCAAATAAGATGCACATAAGCATTAATACTCTTCCTTATGCTACTTTGATCTTAACAATTACATATCATCAACTATGTACATAATCAAGTCATCTATGTACTGTCACGACATTATCATATTCATTTCATATCAATATCAACCACACAATATCATATCTATTCATATGAAAAACTTTCTACTAAAATTTCTAAGTGCTTCTTTTTCCCTTACTCATGCATTCAATGTGCAACTAACATTTCTCTTTCATTTGTATGTTCTTCAATAATTCTTATAAGTTCATAAACTCTTATTGGCATGTCATTTTCTATTAGGCTCTGATACCATCTATAACATCTGGCGCCCCCACCCTATGCATTTTGACCATCCCATTACGTGGCTGATACAGGACACTACCACTTCCCTTCTCCTTAAGGGAAGCTTTACTATAACCTCACCATTTTTTCTATTTCCAAAGGAAATTCTGCCTATAAATTTTGGCAGAGTATGTCTTGTATTATGTTCATATAAACCTATACAAGCATTTATGAATCATATAATTTTACATTTATAATACTAAGACATTAATATATTTTCAAAACTTCACAAAAATCCCAATAATTACCCACATCCCAGAACCTGCTTGGTCCCATGATGACTATATATATCTGAATTAAATTACATCAATTTACATCTATTCACAATTACATAATGACATGCCAATCATTTTACAACATCATACATAATTAGAATACCTCTCAGTTTAAATTAATACAATTTGGAATAAATATACATACATAACATAATTTTCAAGCTATAATTTATACAAATATAATAAAGTCATTGCCTTCAAGCGACCTATCAACTAAAATCATATAATAAAAAGGCGTGAGTCTGAGCAACTCAGTAAGTAGGCATGATAGAAAATAATAAATAAAATAACAATATATTAAGAATCACATGATCTACTATATGATGAGTCATGTAGGCAATCCATATTCAAATACAGTCATTCCGGCACAACACTCTTTAAATCATATTCTAAACTATATATATATATATATATATATATATCATGCCTTTCAGGCACTTCACTTCTAAGTCAATCTAGACATATTGTATCTATGTCATTAGACACTACATATCCATCATTCTGGCACCACATATGCTTCATATTATTACTTTGGACCTCTCATATCTATACCATCATATCTGTGCCATTTGGGCACCACATATCCATTAATGCCTTACAAGCATCCATATACCTTGTCCTCTTTTACTAAAACACTACCATGGAATGCTTACCATTCCATTAATGCATGCATCCTCGCACAACTAAGATATTCTCTATGCACAATATGTTTGAGACATAGCCAGTCTCCACAATGGGATTTTCACAATTCCTATCCACATATATATGTGCTCGTAAATAACTAGATATAAAGAATGAGATACTCATTATCCCTTGTTAACAATATATTCAAAGGATCACCTACTTACCTTGAGTGAATCGACATCCACTCTTTAAGCTCCATATATTTTCATCCTTCTTAAATCATCCTGTACAGGGTAACAATCTTAAGTAATTACAAATTAACTTAGCTAATTCATATTAAGCCAATAGATTACTTTTTTTGCACATCATTAATTACATAAGGTTATCAAACTATCATTCATTGTTAATTATTTTCCTAGGCACATAAATCATTTATTCCATACATTATATTAATAACCCTCTCATAATCAATTTCAAGCTGTTTTATGCCTAGTTACTCATATAGCCTTGCTCATAGAAACATTTTATCATGCAAGTTATAAGTATCATTTATTTTTGAGTAATACAACATGGATAATCAAGGTAATTCATACCCATCTTCATATAATTATTTGACAATTCATTGTACAAATGTTTTAATGTCTTACAAGCAACCATAACTTACAAGCTATTCTCTCACATGGGATTTCGTTCTTTCATTCCCAATTATACATCATAATTTCAATGTATATTCAATATCAAATTTATTTCAATAACATGCTCATTATGGTTATAACTCAATTAAGCCAAGCATACTTACATTTCTATACAAAATCCCCATTTACTAGACACAAGTGACTGTTCACAACCAAAATTCATATATAATCTCATTTTATCAACTCTAAGTCATGACACAATCATTGTAATCAAGTTATTATGAAAATTTCCTTATCAATTACATTGTTTCATACCAATTTTTTCCCTAGGGTTACTATTTATGGATGGCATTAATGCATAATCACACTTTTCATGCTTAAACAGCCCCAAAAACATTATCATTCACAAATTAACCATTTTCCCCATAATTTTAACAACTAATACTCATCATCTTCTCCAAAATTCCCAAAATTTCACTTTTCACAAAACCTAAAAAGCATAATAACCCAATTTCAATTGGGGAAAGACCATCAAACAAGTCCAAAACACTTTAATCTAGGAACTAATCATTTTCTCTCATTATTTTCATCTCAATTCCACCATTTTCCCCAATTATTTCGCTGTTCATCTTCCTAAAACCCTACTTTACATAAAAACCTAAATTTTTATTTACATAAAAACCTAAATTTTGGATAGGGAAAAAGTGATTTACCTTCATGTTGAGGCGTGCTCTTACCCCATGGACAAAATCCAAGCTCAAATCCTCCAAATCTTCCATCCAATCGTTGAAAACCACTTTTCTTTCATTTTTCATCATCCAAGTTGGGAAAACATGGGTTCGAATACAAAAGTTATGAGTTATCAATTATAATCACATAATTTACTAGCTAAATGACATGGAAAATGGTAGAATCATGGGTCTTAGGCATGGGGAGGAAGAAAATAGAACAGGGAAGGGAAAATGGAATGAAATGGTTAAAAGAATCTGGCTACTAGTTTTATAGCATCGACTGGCGCCGACAGTGCCAGATGTTGTCCCTCTGCTACTGCCTTGCCGCATTGTGCATCGGGGCTGCCAGCGCCAGTTCGTTGGCCCAATTTTTATTTTTTGCATTTTTCTCCTCTATTTTCCAATGTCATTTTTCCAACTTAAATTCTTTATTCTCTTTAACTTTTTTCATAATATTTTTAAGTAAAATGTCATTGTTTACCATTATTAATTCCTTCAAATAATTTTAAAAATTTTCATTCACATTCATATTGATACAAAAGCCCAACAATTTAACACCCCAAGTGTTACATTCCTCCTACTGTGTCACGTTCCTTCATAGTCATTTATAGGCTACATTTTTGGTTCATCAATCATCTCACTTCCCATATGGAGTATTTCATAAAACATGTAATAAACACCATTTTACAACTTATTAGCTACAATAATAATGACTTAACCTCCATAACAGGTTAATTAGCCTCTAAATCCCCTTAAACTCTTGTAGCCCTGCTTAATACACAAAATGCATCACATATATAACATAATTAACACTAAAATAACTTTAAAACAACTAAATGAAGTCTTTAAATTAACCAATTCATAGCTCACATGGCCCATATAGAAAAACCCTTTTTAACCCCGATTAGGGCATAGTTCAAAAATCAAATTCTTCATGTCCAATCAACCCAAACAAATCTCAAAACATTATAATCAATTCATTAAACATTTTTCCCATGATCATTTCACATAATTCACAAAACTTCCAATTTTTACTATTCCTAAAACCCTAGCTTAGGGTAAAACATCAAAATTTCTGTCCAACTAAGTTCCAAAAACATATTAATCATGAATTAATCATTTTTCCTTTGATTTTAATAACAAAATCTTATCATTTCCCCCAAAATCCATTGTTCATGAAAATTTAGAAAACCTAGTTTATAAAAATCCAAATTTTGGATTGGGGAAAGTAATTTACCATGATATTCCAGCTTGACTTCCTTCCATGGACAAGAATCCAAGCCCAAAACTTGACAGAGCACACTCCATTTGCAAGAAATCCAATTTGCTTCTAGTTTCCACCATTCCCATGGCTAAAACTTGGGTTTCAAAAAAAAAGACCAAATGATTCTTCACTTAGGCAAGGTAATCTCCTAGCTAAAATGGCCTGAAATTGGGCATAATAGAGTTAGGTTTGGGGGAGGAAGAAAATAGAACAAAATGGGGAAAGACATGGAACGGAATGAACTGGAAAAAGTCAAATTTCTGACTTAAACGCTAACCAATGCCAGCGGGGCTAGAATCTATCATCGTGGCACATGTCCATCTTCTCACTACCGTTGCTCCCATATACTCTGGCACCACCAACTCCAATTTTGCTGGATCCTTTTATTTTGTGATTTTCTTCCCTTTTTTGCCATATTTTGCTCATATATTTAAACCATAATATTTTCATATATTCTACACTAAAATATATATTTAATCCTCCTTTTATGCATCATCAAAATGCAAATTTTTTCCTCCTATAAATCTAAATCCTATCCAAATACTTCTTCTCATAAAATACAACATTACACTTCAGTTCATTTTCAATCACATTGATACTAAAACCAAAAATTTAACACCCTAGGTGTTACAAACCTCCCTACTTACAAAACGTTTCTTCCTCAAAACTTTAAATATCAATCCATAGATGAAGATACTTGTTTATCATCATTCGCTAAAAATCTTATGTTAATTCTTCATTAGTCTCTATTGGATTTTTATTAGATAAATTATGTTAACACTGATCTTTCAACACTGTTAATCATTTTTATAAACAACAACCAAACTATTTCAACCACAATAATAATATTTCTAATTTGCCAGTGCGGAAACAATTACTGTTAAGTTTGCTCATGGCCCACATTTGGTGTTAACATACATCCAAATCTTTTCATTAATACATTCTTATAACTCATAATCCTTTCAATCTTCATACTAATATCAGTATTGGCATTCTTATCCAACGCCGCCTTAATTCAATTCAAGAAAAATTTTGTTTCATTGAATCCATTTCCACTTTGTGGACAATCCTTTCTTAATTATTCAATGATGTTTTGTCACTATTCATATTCCCCTCTATTTTTGAAATAAAACACAATATCTGTATATATTACAATCATAACTTGTAAACATCTCTATTCATTATCCAGTTTATAAACATTTCAATCAAACATATAAGAAAGACCTTCCTTGGCTTATTCAAATTTTCATTATCATTGCTAAGTGCTAACTTGTTTCATACCATGTCTTAATTTGTTTTACCAAAATGTTTTTCTCATATTATCAACCCATTCATACTTAGAATGATATCAATTATTTCAAAAATCAGCATAAATTATTTTATGTTTAAACATCATGGTACAATCTTTATTCATAGCTTTACTCATCATTCACCTCATAATCACCCAATACATGAAAATGTATTTCATGCTTTTTCTGGCACCATTTTCATGATATCCAATCATAAATGGATAGACATCCAGGAGACTCGTCACTTTAGGATGCATACTCATGATGCACATATTATGATAACAACATCACATCCTGACACGTAATTACATACACAACCTTTCATTACCACACTAGGATATTTCTTCCCATGCCTAATCAGCCTTGCTATTAAGGCATAGCTTTAGCTTATCATGACTATTATCACTCTCATCACATCTCGACATATTATTAAGGCATCCATATCACATGCTATTATCATCTTCTAACCATAAATTTACTAACCCTGCATTATCTATCTTTCATACTATCTATCATATTCCCTCTTTATTTTGAAATTTAGGCATCTCAATCCCAATCTATCCAGCCCTCCACCTTAGATGAGCGTCAAGTCATACTAGCTGGCATCACAGCCAAACCCCGGGCCATTCAGGCCTCCACCTTACACGAGTGTCACCTCATGTCCAGGCTATCTAAGCTTCCATGCCAAGCCCCAGGCCATTCCGGCCTCCATATCATGACTGACCATGGAAGCCATGCCTCCAAGGCATATCCAATCTAGCCATGTGGGCTCTCCTACCATTTAGGCATATCCAATCCAACCATTCAGGCCATCACGCTATTTAGGTGTATGCAATCCAGCCATTCGGGCATATCAAATTTGGCCACAAAACCCAGCCATTCACTTTTTCAATATATGATTGGCTATCCTTGTAACCCTGGCTACAACAATGTTAGATTCATGGTAGTATTATCATTACTGCCTATGACATCTCGCCTTCTTTGCAGCTCAAATAATTTTAGGTTTTTCCATCTCCATCTACTAAGGGACTCAGGTGTACTTTGCCTTAGACACTATCATGATGGTTTTTCCAAGATAACCACCAACTCATTGTTTATAAAATGATGGATTTCATGAGCTTACCATTAACTCATTAGTTACACATTGGTAGTTTTCAAGAGCTTACCACCAACTCATTGGAAAACATTACTATATCAAACTCAAACAAATCTACATCATCATAAAAGTATTAATCAACATCATATTCAGACTATTGAAGCATGCTTAAATTCATTTCACATCATGTCTTAGAACTCATTTTCATTTCACATCATGTCGTTAACAACTATAATCAATTCAATCCACATGGCATTTCACATCAATCATTAACACTCCATATTTCACTACACAAAATCTATTAGCTATTCATCATTATTTCAATACATGAGCAACTGAACTCATGACAATACTATATGATCCACACATTTAAAGTGTACATACTCTTTTCATACCTTATTCAATCTCACACATCCATATATAAGCTTACACATATTCAAAATCACACATGTTCAAAATCAACATTTACTTGTGATGCGTATCTCATACTAGCATTAACACATCAATTCAAAATTATCATGCTATAATCATAGCATTTCAAATTTCATGAAAATACAGTATGCACTCATACCCAATGCATACATTTATATAACTAGCATATAACTATTCATCAAGATAAAACATACTCTTTCCACATTAACAAAGTAAGTCCTTATTCCAACATACATATTGTATCAATCTACTTACGACTCAGACTCACCATATCATTATATTAGTCCTTTAAACCCCTTGAACTAAAATTCTTCCATGTTCTCATAGGTTCATAAACTTGTATCGGTATGACATTTTCTATTCTTTCCAACAATATTTGCCATCATAGTTCTGGGCCCATCTCTCAGATTAAACTTATCACAAAGATAAGTTAATGGGCTCTGATATCATTTGTAATGCCCCACACCACCACCCTATGCATTTTACCCATCTCACATCGGTGCTAATGCAGGACACTACCATTCCCCTCCTTCTTAAGGGAAATATTCTTATAATCTCATAATTTCCCTATTTTTAAGGGAAATATCCTGCCATGATTCTGGCAGAGTCTACCCTGTATTATGTGTAGTTATACCTGATATACAATCATCAAATACATTCCTAATATTCATATCAACACTTTCTAATATAAAACATAATCATCAATAATAACATTTAAATTTAAAATCACTAAACCCTTCTGACTTACTCATAGCTTAGAATTTGCATCATATGATGGTAATAACATACTCCAGTTCGATAACTTATACATTTATCACTAGATATGCTATTACATATTTATTATACATCATTTGAATCCTTTAAATACTCTACAAATGCACAATGAATTATCCAATTACAAATCTAATAAAAGAGTCTTCCATATTGGTCAACAATCCCAATCCACCATTGGGATTCTTTACCTGACCTGCCAGCTAAAAATTAAACAAGAAGGCATGAGTCCTAGCAAACTCCATAAGTAGGCATAATAGAAAACAATAATAAAATGGCAACATGTTTACAATCATATAATCTAATGTATCATAAGCCATGTAAGCAATCCATATCTAATAGTGCCATCATGGCCCACATAAATAAATCACACCTATGACACACTAGGCACATCATATCTGTGCCATTCAGGGACCATATATCCATTTATACCATTACTACTGAACCCTCATATCTATACCATCGTATATATGCCATTTAGGCACCAAATATCCATTAATTCCTTATAGGCATCCACATACCCTCTCATCCTTTTAAATAACACTATCATGGAATGCTTACTATACCATTAATACATGCATCTTCCCATAATTGGGATATTCTCTATCCCTAATAGCTTGTGTAATAATAATAAGATGTTTGAGACATAACTAGTCTCAATAATTTCCTTATTGTATACATCTATTACAACCACCATTCATGGGATTTCCAAAATCCCCATCCATATATATATGCTCCTAAATAAATGAATACGATCAATGGGATAATCACTATCCCCTTCCAAAAACATATTTGAAAGATAGCCTACTTACCTTGAGTAAATCACTATACACTCCTCAAGCTCCATGCCTATTCATCCTTCTCAGATTATCCTATATAGAGCAACAATCTCGTTTAATTTTAAAAACAACTTGGCTAATTCATATCAAGCCAATAGATTACTCTTTTTGCACATCACCAAGCAATCAAGGTTATCAAACTAAAGCTTAACTGAAAGAATAAAGTAAGAAATGAGATCAAAGTCAAACTCCTTTTAAAGCTAATGTAGATCTAATGTTGAAAATTCTGAATACTTTGACAGTGATGTAGCAGTTGGAGTTGAATGATGGAAAGTTGTGAATGCTCTTCTCTTAATCAATAAAATGATTTTTAGTGTAATTTCTTAGTTGTTGTTAAGTGTCATCTTAATCCTTTTTATGTAGGATTTAAAATTTTAGCCGCTGCAACTTTTGGCACCAATTTCAAATTAGTTAGGCAGGTTTGGTGACAACTTTTGCAATTGGTCGGAGTTAAAAAATTTTGGGTGCATCCTCAAAACTTTTGTGCTATATACTTCAATAGAATTTCTAAAGTGGTTCTATAGAACTTTTGTGGTAAGTAAATTTTTGGTAGTTTTCTCTTCAGAATTTCTATCTGTTGTCTTATTCTTTAACAGTCATCTTTGAGTCTTCTGAAGAACTTCTAAGTTGGCTTTGATTTGTCTATGAAGTTTAGACTTTACTTCTCTATAACTTCATTTAATCATGTTGACTTAAACATGTCTCTGATAATACTTTTGACTTGATTCTATATAATTTTTGCATTACTTTTGTGTACCATGACAAGTTCTACATTACTTCCATGTAATGCTATTTTAATTTTGCATTACTTCTACAAATTCAAGAATTCTTCTGACATGGTTCTAATCAATTGACTTAGCTTTTAGGTTACTTCTGTGTAGCCAAAGTTTCTTCTGTCTTAGTTCTGTGTGACCAAACATTTATGTATTACTTTCCATATGATAATGCTTATACTTTTCTTATGTGGCATGACAATGCTTTTGTATTGCTTCTGTGTAGTGTTGTATTGCTTTTGAGCAACATGATGATGCTTTTGCATTACTTCTGGCTTGATTTTGAACAACTAATTCTTCTTCTGGGTTGTTTTTGTTTTTCTTCTAATGTTTGGTATTATTTTATTCTAATTCTGAGTCAATTTTGAGATGCTTTTGGCCTGGTTTTAAGTTACATCTAATTACTTTTGAGTAATTTTGCATAACTTCTAATTAACTTCTAATTTCTTCTTAAATTTTGATCATTCATGCCAATCCTCTAAGCAAGTTTTGAATTACTTCTTAGTGACTTTTGAATGTATTTTTATTTGAGCATTCCTTTGTATATCTTTCTTTGAAGGTTTATTGTAATGATTTTTCAGTTAACACTTTTATTTACTTTTCTTAATCTGTTTTGATATTTAATACTGCAACACTTGGAAAGTAATTTGTTAGTACTTTAATTCTTCATTCATTTGTTTGTTCATCATTAAAACTAAGTTATTTAATCTCATTCATCATCAAAATCAAGCTTAGTAAAGTATTAAACTTAACATTCTCCCCCTTTTTGATGATGACAAAACATTTGAGTGATAAACCTTTCAAAAATAATTTAGAATAGGTAATGTACACATTTTACTCCTTAGTGGGTCTCCCCCTGCATGCGTAAGCTCCCCCTGAGTATGTACCCTAGTGTTTAGTCATGCCCCGCCTTTCAAGGCATGATTTACCATTTTGTACTATATTTTCACTTCAACTTACCCACTTTTATGGTAGAGTGCTCTACCCAAAATTTGGTAGAGTCTCCTCTGAATTTCATCCATTCAAACCTGTATAATCATACCATACATTGACCTCAAATAAATCAATGAAACAATTTCTAAAACACACATACCCACATTCCCTCAGCCTAAGATCTGGGTTAAATCATGATGGCAATAAACCTGCTAATTTAACATGCAATTCATCAATAATATTAATTTGACATGCCGCTACAATTCCATACAAATCATTTACATACTTAATTTATCATTATATAATAATTAAATTTTTTAATTACAATTTACACATATAACTGGATTCCAATCTCAATTCTATTAGATTAACATAATTGCCATCTTCCTTGGCTCTATTGCTTGACCTGTCAGATAAAAATGTAAAATAAGAAGGCATGAGTCTAGGCAACTCACTAAGTAGACAAATGTATTAAATAATAATTAATCCATAATTAGCACATTTTATATCAAACAATCAATATTTATCCTTATAAATAATCACAAATGGATATATGTTCATCAATATTACCAATTAAAGAATTTCATGTTCTTTCCATCCAATCTTCAAATTAAACATACAATGAAAGGATCTTATCTATCCCTCACATTAACCATCTACACTAAACCAAGCATCAATTTTAATCAAACATGGGATATCCACTATCCCTAACAAAAACATACATGCTTAAAAACATACAAATGGGCTAATCACCATCCATTTAAGAAACATGCCCGGCTTTGAAACAAATAGTATATACATTATCCCTAGCCATCCGATAAAAATAAATGCCTACTTACCTTCGGTTCTTAGCTCCAAATCATTTCTCTCTATTTCTATGTCATTTCATCCTTCTCAGATCATATGTATAAGGCAACAATCTCATTCAATTACAAACATAGTTTGGACTAATTTCTTCCAAACCAATGAATTAGCTACCATGATTAATTTATGGCTAAATCCATATACTTCTCAAATACATAATTCCATACTTATCATTATATAGACAAAAGCTAACATATTTCATGAAGGGCCTTAAAGAATCCCAGTCCCATTATATATAATCATTAAATTATATAACTAGCATATAATTAACTTCAATATCAATCCATTTAAACATTTAATCACCCAAATACAATAACTCTGCTTAACTACTAACTAGGGCATAATCATAATTTCAATTCCACTATTCCAATTTAGTCTAAACATATTCTAAAACATGATAAATATGCCATTACACATTTACCCCAAGGTTTAACATCCAAACCCATCAATTTTCATCCAAAAATTTTTGTTCACAGTTCATATGAAACCCTAGCAAGCAAAATCATAATTTATCATGCGTAACAAGCCCCAAAATATCATTAAGTATGAATACATAATTTCCCCCATGATTTAAACAATAAAACCCTAACATTTCCCAAAACAATTTTATTCACAGAAACCCTAACAATCCAAAATTTCAATTTTTGTATGAGAACAAGCAACTTACCATGTAATTCAAATATGACTGGCACCCATGTATGAGAACCCAAGCTCAAAGCTCCCATTCATTCCTTCGACTTACAAAAAATGAGATTTTACATCCTTCATCTACCATTGGAATGACGACAACTTGGGTTTAAACATAAGATCTAAGAATTCTTCACTCTAGATCAACACTATCCAAGCTAAAATAGTAAGGAAATGGGCAAAATGGTGTTAGGGTGAAGCTAAGGCATGGGAGAGGCAAAATGGAATGGAAAATGATGAAACTGAACGGGGTTTAGCTTTAAAAAAGTCACATTATTTTGGTGCTCTGATGCACCACAGAACCCTTGCCACAATAGGGAAAAGCCCTGTTGGAAATGCATTTTGCCTAGACATTGGTTGGATGTTGCGACACTAAAAATTGTTGCCACAACATCAAACTTACTAGAAACATCACTTTCTCTTTGGTCTGGATGGATGTCGCAACACCGAAAATGGATGCCGAAGCATCAAGCTTGATGGACATAGGAATTTTGATTGAGCCTGTATGGATGTCATGACACTAAAAATGGATGTCGCAACATCAAGTGTGCTGTCTTCAAAACTTCAGTGTTGCGGTACTAGAATAGGATGTCACAGCATCATGCTGTTGGACTTTAGTTCCTCCAATTTGCAGCAACTTGTTTACCATTCCAACTTGTTCACTTTGCTCCTTTTCTTCATTAATGTTTAGTGTGCATTTTGCCTCTTTTGTGCATTCATGTGTCTGCAATCAGATGTAAACATATAAACTCTAAAATCACCAAGAAAAACTCAAGAACATACTGAAAGTTAGCTAATTTAGATACAATATAAGTGAATAGAATTCACTTATCACCAGGGTTATGGGTGCTAATGCATCCTAGACATCAGGATAATGTTACGTTGTTATGCACTTTCAATTGTCATGAAATTACATATGTTTTGGATTTGAGCATGATCTTTTAATGATATATATATATATATACTCATTATTGTTTTTCCATTTTATCTTCTTACTGAGTTTGCTCAGACTCTCCCTTTTTAGTCATGGTTTTTAGCTAACAGGTCAGAAGACGAAGCCCAACATGGGTTGGGGCTCATGATCGGGATAAGCTATGATCTTCATGCTAGCATGATATTTTTGGATGTTAAATTTCCCTTTTTAATATGTGGGTAATATATAAACTATAAATTTAAAAACTTCAACGTTATGTATGTTAGGCATGTATGAAGTAACTATACTAACATATCATGATAGTGGAAATGTGTTCATGTTAAAATTGTCATTTGTCATCACAATGAGACTTATGATTCTGGGTGATGTGTGAGTGTAATTTATTATGTATAATGGTGCTAATGCATGTATGGGATTATGTGAAAATGATTATACAGGTACAAAAATAAAAAAACTTAGGGGTGACTGATGAGCTCATAATATAGAATGTTTTATTACCTAAATTCATATATGTTTTGGATCATCTTTTGATGTAAATGTTGCACTTAATTTAATTATTACTTGATAAGTAAATTCTATATTAATTTATTATGTTTATTTGCAAATAATTAAGTCCAAGAAATGGAATTTTCACTTCCGTTTGGAATTTCATTCACTTATACTACGCATGTTTGAGCTTAGTTATTTGCAAATCCTTCTTTCTTTTAAATAAATTTTATATTTATTTGTTGGATTTTCTAGGTGTCTTGAAGATGGGAAAAAAAAGAAAATGGAAGGAAAAGAAGAAACTCAAACAATGGAAAAGAAAACAGACAAAAATGAGCTAAAAATTAAAGTATAAAGGAGACAGCCAGCAGGCGCCAACATCTTCAGCCACCACCAGCTAAATAGTAAGCCAATGCCACTAGCGCTAGCGGTGGATCAGTAATTTTTTGGATTTTTCCACATTGCATAGAGGCTAGGTTTTTAAGGAAAAAGTTATGGTTTTTCAAGAGGGACTTCTTACTTCCATTTGGAGAGTTTTCTCTAAGGTTTGGAGGCCAAATTCTGGGAGTTTTCTAGTAGAGAAGAAGAAGAGATTGCAAGTAAGAAAGAAGAAAGAGAGAAGATGCTCTTAATTGTGATCATCCTATCTAAGGGAGTTGTTTTATTTTCTCTTATAAACTAAATCTCCTTTTATAGGGTGAAAATGTGACCTTTTTTGATATTCTTTGTTATGGATTGTTGGTTATTAATGCTATATGATCTTATTTCATTTATAATGTTATTTGCAATGATTTAACTTATTTTGTTATCAAAGCATGGTTAAGGTAGACACCATATGCTTAATCCTGAGCTCCCTTGAATGAGAAGGATAGATGGTTAAGGTAGACACTATATGCTAAATCATACTATTTTTGTTCTTATGTTTTTGAGCTTAACAGGCTTTCACCTCAATTATGCTATACACTATAGGTAATTGGAATGAGTGAAAATACATGATTTAAACCCAAACACTTAATTATAATAATCTTAATTTTGAAAGAATGAACCCAAGTGAGGCATTGAATCCAACATTCCAATAGTAAAGGGGCATCATCTTGTGGTGAAATCGGATCTCTAGATTTCTTCATCTTGCTAATCTCTCTGCACTATATTTAACTTGATTTACTTTCATTCTATTAAGCTTCTGAATTCTAAAATTACACCAATCATTACTCATATTCATATAGTTAATTTTATTTCAATAACTAATTTAATTAAATCAATTTGACCTTTCTTTGTGGGATTGACCCTTGCATTGCACACTATATTGCTATACGTTCATACACTTGTAAGGAATTATAATTTGAACCATCAAGTTATTGGCGTCGTTGTCGGTGAATGATTCCAAATTGATTTGATTGATTTAGTTGCAATTTTTCTTTTTCCTTCTTGTAGGTTTTTTATATTTAGGATTTTTAATTGTTTGTTTCTTTCTTGTTGCTAAGTTGTGATTGCAAGGAAGAAGAATAAATGGGAGAAAGGACTATGTAGGAGGCATATGAATTGTATGAGATGCTTGGAGCAAACTCACAACCAAGGAGTGTTAGAGGTAAGTCTAGAGGAATGTATGAATTGAATTCTAACATTGAACTTTCTATGCAGATGTTGGAGGTTGCCAAGCAAATGAATATGATGTGTGATGGCTCAAATTTAATACCTCGCAAGTGCACGGTCGATGTATAGTCTAGTGTGCTTATGCAAGGGTCGATCC
>JAYJMB010088363.1:0-19559 GCA_036873735.1 Pouteria campechiana | reverse complement strand
TTACACTACTGAGAAATATGCATGGATTTATCAGAAAGAGATAGTGAGACTACATGGTGTGCCTAAGGTCATTATTTTTGACCATGGATCAATGTTTACATCTAAGTTATGGACAACTCTACATAAGGCTATGGGTAGACATCTAGATTTTAGCAGTATATATCACCCCCAGACTGATGAGTAGACTGAAAGGTTGAACCAACAGATAGAGGACATGTTGACAGCTTGCGTCCTCAAATGGGGCAAAGCTTGGAGCCAATATCTTACTGAGTTTGTGTATAATAATAGCCATCACTCCAACATTGGCATACCTCCTTTTGAGGCATTGTATAGGCATAAGTGCCAATCACCCTTATACTGGTCAAAAGTGGGGCAAACTGCTATTGCAGGGTCATAGATGATTGCAGATACAGTTGAAAAGGTAGCAGATCAAAGAAAAGATCCAAGTTGCCCAGTCTCACTAAAAGAGTTATGTAGATATACGTCAGCAGGACCTAGAGTTTAAAGTGGGAGATCGGATCTTTCTTAAAGTGTCACCTATAAGAGGTGTGGTGCAATTTGGCACCAAGGGTAAGTTAAGCCCTAGATATGTCAGGCCATATGAGATATTGGAATGGATTGTCAAGGTGTCTTATCGCATTGCATTACCACCTTCATTGAGCGAGATCCACGATGTGTTTCATGTGTCATCACTACGGAGATATGAATCAGATCTTTCTCTTGTTTTAGCACCAGATGATGTATAGTTGAGTGAAAATCTACAATACATTGAGCAACCAGTTCATATCCTAGACAAGAGAGAGAAGCAGTTAAGAAACAAAATCATTTCCCTAGTCTAAGTACAATGGAGTTATCACTTGAAAGATGAGGTTACATGGGAGCTTGTGGATATAATGAGTCTAAGTATCCTCATTTAATCATTTAAGTTTCGAGGATGAAACTTTTTATAAGGGGGTGGAATGTAAGACCCTGAAAATTTCAAAAATATAAATTTTCACTATTGTAAAGTTTTGGTAATTTTTCTAACACGGCATTCGATAATTGAATTTTTGAGGAATTTTATTATCAAAAAATTATAACAATGGATGAAATATCCATATTAATTTGAGGATGATGAGGATATATATTAATTAATAATTAATAGGAGACAAAAAATTAAAAATTGCATGTAGAAAGTCAAAAAACTGAGTTGCGGTATTTTTTAAAAAATTTAATTTAATCAAATTTAATTAAAAATAAATAAGAAATTATGGAAATAATAGATGAAAAATTGATTTGGGCTTATGATATATCAAATGGATGACTCAAATGTGTAAAGAACGATAATTCCATGGCATTTTGAAAATTCAAGAGAGTGAATGTGCATGGAAGTGGGTGGAGCATAGACTACAAAACAAAACAACACAAAAAGTGTGTTTTCGCAATGCCCCTCCCATTTCCATCTTTCTCATCTCGCTATCCATGCTATCCAATGTAAACCCTCTTTCCTCATCATCCCAATTTTCTATTTTAGGCAATTTTGCTTCAAGTGATCTATAGCAAATGTTGATTCAAGTAATTGGTAGGCTATAGGATGTATTTTCTCTTGAGATCAAGAAGTGGCAGTCACCCAAACATGGTAAAATATTGCTGATCAGTGGGACTCAGCAAAGGAATTCAAAGATTAAGGTAGGTATTAATCTAATTCAAGGGGGTTTGTTAAAAATTTTAATAGAAAATTAAGGCTTTGTTAGAGGTGTAAATTGTAGTATGAGGACTATGCAAATTGCTTAACTAATTACGGTAAGCAAGTAATTATTTTAAGTTATTTTAAGTTCAATTTGATTTCATTGAATGATTACAATTTGGGCACTTGTAATCTGAAATTTTTTTATATGAGTTACATAATTTTAAACATACATTATCTACCCCATGCAACCATAATTAATGTATTGTATTAGCATGAATTAAATTTCATTGAAAACAATGGAATTCGGATGAACAGTGCACTGACAGAATGCCTTACCAAGTACCCCTCTTGAGGTTGATTAAAACCCACTTTAGTGATGTTATTTTGCAAAATTAAAAATATAAGATTAAAATAAATATAACTAAATACTATCATATCAAATTTTATGAACATATTCCACTATTTGAACCCTCAAAAAAATATGAACATTAAATATGCTGAAAATGAGATGCAATAGTGTCTCACCCTTTTGAAAATTTCCTTTATTTTTAATCTTCTCATTTTGAATTAATTTAAGTTAAAATTTTTACAAAAATTCTATTATATTATTTTAAATTAACATAAAATTTTTGAGGGACAAATTATATGTATAATTCCATCTAACATTTTTTCTTTATATTTTTATATTTTAATTTTAAATCAATGTACATTATTTTGAACTAAATTTTGGATCAAATATTTTTCATATTATTGGGAATCTACAAAAATATTTTAATTTCAATTGGATATTTATATACTAGTAAATAAGAATTTTATTTTAGAAATTATGTATATATATATATATTCTACACCCCCTTGAGTGCCGATAAATTCTGATTTTGGCGCCCGATTGGCGCAAAGCCCAGTGCGGCTCATATATGTATTTTATGATGGCCATGGGGATAAGCTTTGCCTGCTATGTGGCGAGGAGTGACCTGGTTGGCTAGTGGGTGATTGTGTGGGCAGCCAGCGCGGCCGGGCATTGCTATTGGCATAGATGGCCTGATTGCTATGATTGACCTGGGTAGCTTGTGTAGGCATGTTTACGGAGAACTGGTACTCTTGTGAGGCAATGAGGGCAGGTGTCACTGGATATAGCATTATGGCTATATGGGCATGCCAGGCTTCTAGCCAGGAGTGCTAGGATGGACCTGATACGCTGAAGAGTGAAAGGGTAGGGTTCTGGTTTGTATGCTTCTTGGGAAGGAGTGTGTGGATGGTTGAGGAGTATGTGGATGATGGTGGACTGTGTGGATGATGGTGGAGTGTGTGGATGATGGTGGAGCCATCTACTGGTGTAGGAGGTATTTGTGGATTAGCAGATAAAAAGGGCATTATGACATGACATGTCGGTATTCGAGCCAGTATTGACCGATTAATTATGTATATAATATCATTATGAGTATGTGTATGAAATAATTAATAAGATCTTAACATTAAAAATCTTAACAAACCTAGCCATTGACTGACTATAACATCCTGCATATGTCATGACATGTTTTGCTTAGTTGCATTATTGTTTACTACTCTATTTGTCATTGTTTAGTATATTATTTCAAGTCATGTTTTTTCGCTTACCTTCTTACTGAGTTTTGCCCAGACTCACCCTTTTATTTAAATTTTTAGCTGACAGGTCAGAGGATGGAGCCCAATAGGGTGATGGGTCTCGTGATGGGGCTAGGCCGTGACACTAGTGGAGGCTTTACTCTTTTTCATGATGTATGATAATGTATATTATTGGATGGATTTTGGATGTATATTAGACACGTATCATTACTTAGTTTTACAGTATGTCATTTTATCGTGTAGGTGTATGTGATTTGACTGCTAGGGTACAATGTACCCCGATCTTGATCTGTTAATGCTGTAGTAATCTATGTTATGGAGGTAGCATATAGTTTGTGTAGGAAATGGTAGGGCCTAGAGGCGGGTATATTATATTTACATATTTGAGAGTATTTTTTATATAATTATTGTGGTCTAGAATGTTGTATACATGACAATGGTGGTAAATCAGGGGAGACTTTGCTGTAATTTTCTCTAAATTTACCACTAGTGACGCTCTAGGGAGGAGGGGCGTTACATCTAATTTCCTCAGCCAAATCATTAAAGATCAAACACAATCATCTCAATCCTCTCCACAAAATTCTCCAGTCCATAAAGCCAAATTGTTTCACCAATAAGTTCTACCCATTCCTTAGCTACCCCTTCACTCGCTAACTCCTATCACTCATCTTCTATTCACAAAACTCACAATTCTCCAATCTCTACATCTTCCTCCCCTTCATCTCCATCTAAATCAGGTAAAGCTCCCTCTGATTCAGAAATACCTCTTGCTCAAATTCTTAACACCATTAAAACCATCTTAAAGAAAGACACTCATCTCTCATTAAGTGTCTCCCATAGTGATACTTATCCTCATCCCTCCATTAATAGAACAGGGAAATTCACTGCTACTGAAAAATGCAAAAGCACCTCTACATTCCGTTTGAACAGAAAAATTCTATCTCTCTTCCACAAAAGATCTTAGAAAATCCGTACCTCCTGATATCTCTATTCCACCACCAATAAAACTTAGCAAGAAGATAAGATTAACTGAAGAAGAAATTAAGCACAAACAAAAGATAAATAAACATGCTTACTCTGAATTAAAAGCTCAAAAGGTAAGTTTTAGTTACTTGGATCTTCCATTTCCACACTTTGATGACCTTGAATTCATAAAAATTAACATTGACATCATTAAAAAGCATTTTCCTAAAAACTTTAAACCAGATCTTCCAAACATACATGAATTCATTAATAACTTCATACTAAATTTTCAAAGGTCATCATCATCATCATCCACTCCAACTCCTCCTCAAATAAACAATTCCTTATTTGTTAAGTCAACTCCAAGGGTATCACCTCGTGCTGTTCTTGAAGCATCAGACCCCAATTTGTTCTATCTTCCATATGATGTATATCAATAATGCAGGTTCATGCAGATCAATGCATATTTTGCTAACCTATCTTCACCCTTTCCTGAATTTGATAATCTAGACCACTTTGAAAGGATAAGGGTAATTGAACTTGAAGGAACTATTTTCATAGAATTTGGAAGTTCACTGTCCATATCTTCCTCTAGTATCTCTTCCAATAAATCAACACCTCCTATTCTTGCTTTACCCAATCCTCCTCCTTCCTCAAGATTCAAAGTTCCAATCACTAAAACCAAGAAATCCATTTCTAAACCTTCAAAAGTTGATGATCCCTCAGAAAATTACAGATATATTGACCCTATTCCCATAGGTCACACTTTATATAATAAAAGGATGACAGCCAATGCTGAAGCCAATGCTCAAGGAAAACAACTCCTTTATCCATATTTATCAAATCTTGGATTTCAACTTCGACTTAAGGTTGGCAACTACAAAGAAAGTATTGTATAACCTAAGGATAACATTTAAACTACTAAATGCATTGTATTTTGTTTTTGTCTATATATTGTGCATTTATCTTGCACATCAACGAAATTATTTTTGGACATATTCTTTTTGCTTATCATCATCTACAATGTCAAATACTCATTTCCCTTTTAGGATTTATCTTTTTGATTATGACAAAAGGGGGAGAAATATAGTGCAAATTAAATTGAGTGAAAATAAAATAGTATAAACTTAACTATAGCACCTACTTAGGGGGAGCCAAGCCAAACTTTAAAAATAATGCACTTAAGCCAAACCTAGATGAGATAAACTAAAAAATGTGCACTAAGTCAAGGGGAGCCATAATACATTTATTCATGCATAAATTTAATATGCATATTCTTTACTCTCCTGAAAGGTATTTCACTCAAATGTTTTGTCATCATCAAAAAGGGGGAGAATGTTAAATCAAACGGTGCATATGGCAAACAACCAAGTTCTGATGATGAGCAACAATGTATAAGTGAACATTTGTAGTACTAACAGTTGTGTTCCTAAGCATTGCAAATACAAATATAAACATATAGGGAAGCAACTCAAATATAGTGGATAACATACACAAAGGAAAACATCAATAAGCAAAATCCACTAAAGGAAAGAAGACAAGAATGCTTAGAAAGAATGACATTGAAACTTTGAAAAGAAACCATCAAGTATATCTATTGCTATGACATTCAAGCCTCAAAGAGTGATCAAATAAATCTTTTACAGATAAAGTCAGTATCTAAGAGCATTTGTCTAAGAAAGATTTAGATAAATCATTCTATGGACAAGTCAAATAAACTACTTATAATCAACACTTGTTCGCAACACAAAGATGAATTCAGGTTGTAGAAACAAAGATTAAACAAAGCTAAAATCAGATAGATGAAGAGCTAAATTGGAGTCAAATTATTTAAGCATTTGTCTCTCATATAAAGTCTATCTGAAACTGAAGAAAAACAATGAACCTATTTGTAATTCTCTATAGAAAATATAGAAGACAAAGTAGAAGCGGCACAGCAGCTACAAAAAAATAACTTTGTCTGCCACTTACAAACCATCAGACAACCACTGAAGAAATGAGTCATCTATGCTTCAATGATTTGTTTGTTATTTCTAATAGATAACCCATCTAACGAATGACTAAAAAGAGGATTCGTTTGCGCCTAGTAGCTTAGTCTATCACTTATGATAGACGAACCAATAGATGAACTATGTGAAAGACTTCGTCTGTGGCTTGCAGCTTCATCTGCAGATTTCAATAAGCAAACAATAGACAAAGTCATTTCATCTATCAAGAAGGAGCCTTAACTACACCAAGAAGAGTCATTTGCTACTTACAACAAATAAAGCTACTTCATTTGGTGAAAATCACTTCATCTACTGCGAAGAAGTTTTACTTGCACCACAACGATTGTCTGTTACTTAAAATAGATAAACCAACAAATAAAGGTACTTCATCTAGTGAAAAGAAACTTTGTTACTAACAGAACTTCGTTTGATGAGCAGTAAGAAGAAGAACTTCATCTGCACTTCTATAATTCATTTATCATTTACAATAGATAAACTAGAAGACGAAGTAAAATGCTACAATGGTCTCTGAAAAAATTACAAAGATGAAGTTTTTTATTATGGGGATCTACTCAAAGCCACTTTATCTATTACTTACAATGGACAAATCCAAGACTTGATCAGACAAAGTCCTTAGATAAAGTATGACATATCATGAATAGTAGAAGCTACCTGTGCCAGACATTACTGATTGTACTTTCCAATCAAAATATTATTTGAAGCAGATTCTATTAAGCAGATCAAACAAATCAAGCTAAGCTGAAGATGGAAAGAAATTCAAAGGAAAGCATTCTACACTTTGGTAAAGGTTTCTATTTTCAAGGGTTGTGTCCCTTCAAGCTTAATGGGCATATTTCTAAAATAATAAAAGAATCAGTCAAGCAAAAAAGTCTTTATCTAGTATCTGCTAAAATTGGAAAGGCATCTTCTTCAAGAATGGCACTGCAAGCTTTCTAGTTACAAATGAGTTTATCAAGAAGATAACTTTTCAATGGGAGAAATTAAAATGATCTTCAATATTCAAAGAAAGCTGACTACCTCTAATAGGTAAAAATTTTTGAAGCAATATAAAGCTAGTGCAATGTCAATGAAGAAGTTTGAGACTAAGGATGAAGTAGTTCATAAAGGCCAGGGACATGGAATCGTAGAAGGCCATAGAAGTGGAAGTAACCCTTCCAACAACAGGCAATTAGGGCATGGACCAAAGATGATACAACCAATGTCCAAAATAATGCAAAGTTGATGAACTCTATTTTGTGCTTTATCAACAACTAAATTTGATAGCATTTCATCTTGCAAGATAGCAAAGGATATATGGGATAGGTTAGTATCCGTATATGAAGGTTCCTCCCAAGTTAAGGGAACAAGGGGAAAATCCTCATAGGAGATTTAGAGAATTTCAAGATAAGAGAAGGAGAAAGTATCTCCAACATGTAACCAAGATTCTCCAAGATACTAACACTCATAAAGATTATGAACAGGTTATGAAGATCCTTAGAGCATTACCTTAGTTATTGAATCAAAAGATTACCATGATTGAAGAAGTTAAGGACCTGAATGTTCTAAAGGTGGTTAGTTCACTATGTTGAGTCTAACTTCTTAGCTTGATTTTGGTGATGAATGTGGTATATAAGATAAGTTTTGATGATGAGAAAACACATGAGTGAGAAAGTTAAATACTAACAAATTAATTTTCTAGTGTGACAATAACAAAAAGATAAAATCAAGATAACACAGTAGAAGTATACTAGATATGCAGTACAAAGCAATAAGAAACAAATGAAAAATATCACTACTTAAGTTTTTTAGAGGAAGAAAACATGTAAATGAAGAAAGAATTACATAATTTGAAACTTCAGAGGAAAACTTAGAAGCTTAAAGAAGATTCTAAAATCTAACTCAAGTGCTTCAGAAGCTGTTTTAGAGGTTCTATAAAAGTTTGAAAAAAAAATTCAAAATATAACTCATAATTTGCAAAATAGAGTCAGAGGAAGAACTCAAAGTTTCAGAAGTATGTAAATTGATCTAAAGAAAAATTCAGAACATAATTAAGCTTTAGAAGAGATTTTAGAGGCTTCAAGCAATTCAAAAGGCCATCCAAGAATCAAGCTAGAAGAATATATGTAAATGAAGAAGAATCATCCAATACAAGCTTAAGTGAGAGAGAGGAAAATGAGATAGGTAACATGGCTCGGATATGTTACATGCCACAAATTGAAAATCAATCCTTGAGCCACACATTTACCATGGATCAAACAAAAAAGAACATCAATCACATGGAGGCTAAAGTAAATTCTTATTATTCTTATAATTATGATTCTTCAAGCTCCTCTAGTGATTAAGTAAATTTAATGAGCTCGATGAACTTCAACAATCATATGATTGTCTCTTCAATGAGTTTGAGTTACTTGGACAAAAATTCACCCAAAAGAAGAGACATTTTGATGCAACTATAAAGGTTAATGCTATACTAGTTGAAAGAAACCTATCTTTACAAAAAAAGTTGATAATTTAAAGAAAGTGATAGAAATCTTGAATAACATGTTGAATAAATTCTCCAACTTAGGAGAATTAGTCACAAAATTTCTACGCTAGACTAGACAAAAGAGTAAAAGGGGACTTGGCAATCCAATGATGATGAGCCACAAGAAAATAAAAAATTAAGTGGGTGGACCAAGGGCATGAACCTCATTGAAGAGAGAGCAAATTGTCCTCAAATTAGAAGATCCATCGGTCACTCTAGGATAAGGAAACCAAAGGCATATCTAGCACAAAATAGAATTTCTAGCAAATGTCATTTCCGCAACAAAGGACATAAGATATATGATTACTATGTAAGAAAGGTGCAAAGAAGAGGTGCTAGGTTGAGATGGAAATCAAAGGAAAGTGCATAGCCCTTCAACACATACAAAATAACTAATGAAAATGGACCCACTACTTAGGTATCAAAGAGAAATGAATGTTTTTGTTTGTGATTGCAGGTAAGCTTTAAAGCCACCATTAGAAACACTAGGTTCATGGATAGTGATTTTCGAGGCACATCATTGGGAATAAATATCAATTCAAGTGTTTGAAGCCAATGAATGGAAGCACAATTGCATTTGGGACAAAGGCTTCATAAAAGGGTAAAGGTAAAATTTATGGTTTAAACAATACATGTATCAAAGATGTTCTCTGTGTTGATCGTCTAGAGCATAATAATAAGTGAATTTTACGCACTTATATTGGGTATCTTTTGAGCTTATTATTTGGTTGATTCTTGAGACTTTAATGTATATCTTATGTGTGCTTGTGTGTTGTTTTTAGGACATTAGAAGTAGAATAAAGGAGGAGAAAAACAAAGTAGAAAGAAAGAGGCAACAGAGTAATGCAATGAAGTTGGAAATGATGGAATACAAATTTCTAGAAATAAGGTTGAGTGCCACAACGCCCAAGAGTAGCTAATTTAAGTGGACATTTGACAGAAGGTTGGCCATTATAGCATCAGATGCTACTAATTAGAGAATACATGGCCAAAGGGTTGGGTGCCACAATGCCCAAGTCGTTGATGGAGAAGTACATTGGGACAAAGTGTTGGGCACCACAATGCCCAGTTGTTGCAGAAGTTTAGTGTATTTTTTGTAAGTTAACTATTTATGCAAGTTACATATTAGTCTTGATGGAGGTCCACCAAAAGGCTATTTTGGGTGGTTATAAAAGGAGCATTATGCAAGAGATAGAGATCTTTTTGGCAAAGGAAGCAACAAAGAAAAAGGGAAGGAGGAGAATCAAGTTCGACATCACATTCAAAGTTATTTTCTCTTTATATCAACAATTATGACACGTCTCTTTTATTCTTCTCATGAACTAATTTTCTTTTTCTAGGGTTATGATGTAGCCCTCATAGATATTCTATGTCAATTAAGGATATTTGATTATTCAAATCAATATTATCTTGTTTCATTCATTGTGTTTAACTAATCTTTTAATTTATTTAATTACTTGTGTTGAGCCTAAGCCTCTTTAATTAGCTTGATTTTGTTGATGAATATAATTAGGCAGCTAAGTTTTAATGATGAGCAAAACATGTGAGCCAAAAGTTAAGGTACTAAAAAGTTACATTCAAAAGTATTGCAGAAATAAGTGAATAAAACAGGTTAACTACATTAGGGAAGTGACTTCAGAGTGATGAGCAATGTAAACAAGATCACATCAAGCTGAAACCTACCACACTTATGTTTTTAGAGGAAGAATAACTAGTAAATGCTTTACGAAGGATAATTCTAAACCTAGAGAAGGATTTTTCATATGCCCTGAAATGCTTTTGAAATCAAGAGAAACAAATTCAGAAGTTGTAGTAGCAATCAGAAGATTTGAAAGTCAAGTTTAGAAGCATATAAGTCATGTTTAAAAGCTTTAGAACAACTTCAGAATGAAAATCCCACACTTTAGAGGATAGAGAATAATCAAAATTGAGTTCAGAAGTAAGGAAACCCTTCAAAGGTTGCTTAAGATGATAGACTTAAGCTTCAGATGTTTTCAGATACATTAGGACACTTCTAAAGTCAAGTAAAATAAGTCCAAAACATGTTGAAGCTTTAACAAGGTCTGAAAGCTCTGTCTAAAAACTTTAGAGTATGTTCAAAGGATGATTTCCATGCTTTAGAGTTCAGAAAGAACAATCTTGACTCAATTCAAAAGAAAGGAAGTCTTTCAAAGGATGCTTTAGATAATGAACACAAGCTTTAGAAGAAAAAATGTAGTTGTTGGAAATGTCATTCGCCAGAAGGAACTTCAGAACTTAAGAGACTAACTTCAAATGGTCTAAGGTGCATCGCTACAATGAAGTTCAAATTAAGTCAAAGCTCAGAAGATCTTAAAGTGAGCTTCAGAGGCTTTGAAATTTAATGCAGCAACAGTAACTGACAAGGAACTCAACCTTCAGAGGGTTTGAAGCATGCTTATAAGGTAGATTATGTTGAGTTTCAAAAATGCAATCTAAAATAGTTCAAAAATTACCAAAAATAATCATTTAGGGCTAAAAGCTCTTCCAAAAGTATAAAAAGAGGATTCGAATCATTGGAAGAGTTGGTTGAGCAAATTAAGAAAGTGCATTTACAAAGCATTCAAGTTTTCTTCCACGTCTTCAACTCAATCTACGCACAACTCTAAAACTACATTCAAGGATCAATTTACATTGATTCTCAAGGAGTTTGAATTCATTATTCTTAATTGATATATCATTTATTGCTTTAGATTACTTGTGTATACAAATAGCCTAAGTAAGAGGCATTAATTTGCACAAATGCTATTACTTTTTCCTGCTACTGCAAGCAAGGCGCTTGCTATTTGTTTTTGTTAGTTTTAGCAAGAAAGACTTGCTATGAGTGTAAGAGTTGTTGGTGAGCTCAAGAAAATGAAGTGTTTTTGATCAGTGTATTAATCAAGGTGTTAGTGGAACCTGAGTGTAGTAGGAAAGACTAACTTAGAGAAGTGGAGTATGAACCAAGGTTGGGCATAACCACTATAAAAACTAGTGTTCAAGTGTGCTATGTGATTTACTTCATTTTATTTCAGCACCATTATCATTAATTTTTCTAAAGTTTTAAAAGCTCAATGCACCCTCCGTTTTGAGCTACCATAAGTAAGGGACCAAAAATTGGTATTAGAGCGAGCTTCACTTGTTATCTTTTAAAACCAAGCCATATAACCTCTGAAGTGATCCCATAATGGCTAGTTACCTTAACAACAATCAACTAAGAGACAATCTATGACCAGACCCCTATTGTTTTATGGAACTAATTATGGGTACTAGAAAATGCATATGTAAAATTTTATGATTGCCAAAGATTAGTAGTTGTGGATTATAATTAAAAATGGAGAGGTCATCCTCAACAAAGAAGATAAGTATACTGCAGAGGATATCCAAGCAGTAGAACATGATGCTTATGCAAAGAACTGCCTCTACTATGCTCTGTCACCTTTAGAGTTTGAAAAGATTTCCTCATGTAACTCAGCGAAAGAAATATGGAACAAATTGCAAGTAGCACATGAAAGAACCAATCAGGTCAAGGAGACCAAAATTAATATTCTTGTACAAGAGTATGAATCCTTCACTCTAAAGGATTCATAAACCATCTTTGACAAGTTTGCCAGGTTTAAGAAGATAAAAATTAGTATGAAGAGCCTTGGAGAAAAGTATGATGAGTCCAAACTTGTTAAAAAAATTTAAAGATCTCTACCTAGGCATTAGATGCCTAAGGTCATAGCAATCAAGGAAGCAAAGAATATGGATAAAATAATAATGGAAGAACTCACGGGTTCCCTCATGACTCATGAAATACTGCTGAAAAAATAGCTCCAAAGGATCCAAAAGGAAAGAGAACTATAGCCTTGAGAGCAAAATCTGAAGATGAAGACTCTGAAGAAGAGAAGATTCAATACAATGCTTAAGAAGGAGATGAAGAAATGACAATGATTACCAGAAGATTCAATACATTTCTTAATAAGAAGAAATTTGGAATCAACTTTAAGAACTTCAAAAACAAGGATAAAAGGAAGTTCCAATTTGGTATAACCACAGTAAACCAGGACACATAAAGTTTGATTATCGTAAGTCTGATAAGCAACAAGGAGATCACCAGAAGAAGTACTACTCTGATTTTGATAAGAGAAACAACAACAACAACAACAACAACAACAACAATAGAAGTAGAAAAAATTCAAAAAGAAGAAGAAAGCTATGGCTGCATGGGAGATGTAGGAAAATATGATGCAAGAAAACTTGATTAAAGTTAAAGAAGAACATGAAATACAAATCATCACACTCTTACCAAGGAAAAGAAATAAGGAGGAACACTGTACAGGAATTAGCTTCATGGCCATCCATGAAGATAATATAAATTCTGAGATAAAAACTCCTAGTCTTGAAGATGCTATGGAAGAATTATATTCTGACTTGAAGACTTTAAAAGCCAAGCATAGGGAAACCAAAAAGGACCTAGATAGTATGACCAATGAATGCTCTAAGTTAAAAGAAGAAAACTCCAAGCTCAAGGTTAACCAAAACATCTTAAAAGAACTTGAGTAGGTCAAGGCAGAAAATAATGCCCTAAAGAAGACCTTGACATCCACCTTGTTAAATATGAAACCAAAGAAGAAAGGTGGACAAAATCAGAAGAAAAAGAATAATAACATTAGAAGAAAACAAGGACTTAAGCAGAATCAAATTTGGAGACCTAAGGCAATTGTAAATATAGTAAATGCAACCTATTCCTCAAATGATAGATTAATAGCTTCCAAGAAGCAATGAGTACCAAAGTTTTCTACCACTAACCCACCTAGACCCATTCCCAAATGGGTACCAAAAATTAAAGTTTAACCTTGTCTATGCAGGTGTGCTTGAGAGCCACGAGAAGCAACACATGGAACATTAACAGTGGTTGCTCAAGGCACATGGCAAGGGAAAGAGAATTGTTAACAGAGCTCAAAGCAAAGAATGGGAGAACAATTACCTTTGGGGATAGTGGAAAAGGTAGAGTGCTTAGGATTGGTAAGGTCGGCCAACCATAGTCCGCTACAATTTCAAATATTTTCCTTGTAGAAAGATTGAAACATAACCTTCTGAGCGTAAGTCAAATTTGTAACAATGGTTATAAGGTTATGTTTGAATCTCAAGTTTGTTTTATATTAGATGAGTCAAACTCAGTTGTAATACTTGGAAGAAGGCATGGAAATGTATATGTGGTATATTTATGTGATATCCAAAGCTAGTGTCTTGCTGTGAGCAATGATGAATCCTTGTTGTGGCATAGAAGATTAGAACATGCCAACAAAGATATGATTGAAAAGATGCACACTAAAGACCTTGTTATTGGCATACCAAAGTTGAAATTTGACAAACATGAGTTGTGTGATACTTTCTTAAAAGGAAAGCAAGTAAAAGTGTAACAACCTACACCCTCACCCTATGCGTTTTCACCTTGCACTATCGAGGCCGATGCAGAATGCTACCATTTCCCTTCTTCTTAAGGGGAATTTTTCCATAACCTCATCATTTCCTTAATTCTTAGGAAAATATGCTACCTAAAATTCAATAGCATCAACCCTGTATTATAGGCATTTATACTAATAGACATTATTGAATTAATACAATTTACATTTCTATAATATAAAACCACATTTATATCTAAAATACATAAACCCAAACTCACAGCTCTGCCCAAGATCGGAACTATTTCATGATGGTAATATTCCACTTTGAATTAATATAATTCCACATACAATCTCATACTTAAATGATTTACTATGACATGTCATACATTATTTACAATTGATATAATCATACAATCTCAAAATTAAATAATAAATTATAAATTTCGATGGGATTTCAATCCCATTACTTTACCATACCATCAATTGTCTTCTAATCTCATTCATCCATCCCAATCCTCAATTGGGAGTCTTCACCTGGCCTATCAGCCCAAAATTTAAATAAGAAGGCATGAGTCTGGATAACTTAGTAAGTAGGCAAAAATAGAAAATTATAATCAAGCATAATCAATTAGAATACATGTTCTAACTTGGAACATGAATCATATGATAGTACAATGCATATTTGAGGACACTCATGACCTTTTCCATTCCATACACAATACACACCTTCCGGCATATAAAACTACAGCCATAACTACAATGTACTTCCATCTCATCTTGAGATGCATAACACAAAAACGAACATACCATGAGGCTTAAATTCTCATCTGTCTATACACATCCTATGCCATTTAGGCGCATAATAACATACAATGCATTCTGGCACTTCAGTTACATCTGAGCGACTTTAGCTCATCATACCACAATATACACCATATAGGAATCTCATATATCCATACATGCCATGCAAGCACCACATATCCAATTTGCCATACTAGCATAATATTAGAGCTATGCCTTCAATACACATTATATCATTATACATATCTATACTATTATGGAATGCTTCTCATTCCATTCATACATACAATTATATGATATATCACGCCACTTACACAACTATAGGATATCGCTTATCCCATCTTTGTCACCCATTAACAATATCGTAATAGAGAATTATACTTTCCCCATAAATTCATACAATGAAAACACATCAATATAACATATTATCAAATATTAACATAGGATATACTCATCCCATTTATTCTTTCCATCACACACTTTGGATATTCCCTATCCATTTCATGTAGAAGACATCCATACACAAGGATAATACAATGACATAGGATAGAAAGTTGTAACAGCCGCCTAGGGGCCTATGCATTTTGACTATCTTTTATCCCATGAAAGATAAGGGTTTCTGCACCTGTATAACATTTTATATTTCATTCTCACATCACATCACTATCACAATTAACACAATAAACACCCACACTGCCCAGAATCATAAGGTAAGCCACATTGTAATGGCAAGGCACAACCAGACCTGTAAGAAAAATATATAGGTATAATCCACATAATGACATGCTAATATAACTATATCATACATACCCAATACACCTTAAGAATTGAAACCTTTTTAGTTACAAATTTATACCCATTAGATGTCATATCCATATATGAGTTTTAAACTCTAACTCATCCATACATCATAGAGGTTGTCCCCTACTCTCAGTCATGAGAACCAAGCCCTAGTTAGGCTCCATCGCCTGGCCTATCAACTGAAAATGACGATAAAATAACGTGAGTCTGGGCAAACTCAGTAACTAGGCAAAGTGGAAAACTATAAAAAGAATAGTCAAAGAGAAGAGCATGCTCAAATACATATACTCAATCCAAGCGACATATAAATCCATGGTATACTAAATGTCATGATAATGCAACATGTACCCATGCCCACAATACACATGTCTTCATTTCTAGAACCTAACTCACTCAGATCAAACATACTTTTCAAATACATTATTATCATTGGTCATTCTCATAACCAAGACTCATGTATAGCGACATCATTATGATATCCTCATCAAGACATATACTTTATCAATATATCATTATCAAGACTTACTAAAGACAAAGAAATCACTCCCCCCCTCTTCGATGTGTAGATGGTCCATCCTTGTATCCCTAGCTAGAAGCCTACCAAGTCCACCTCTTGTTGTGTCGGGAATTTACCACCCATGCAAAATCCTAGGAGTAACCTGGCCTCATCAATCCACAGGGATCATAATAGGTTCACCAATACCAACCACATCTAGTAAGGAATTTAAGTGTATCAAACTCACAACTATAATTCAACATCACTTAAGTATCATGCAAGGCCAATCTCAACATATCACTATCAAAGGCCATCAAGGCCAACATCTATCCACACTGGCTCCATATGCTACACGGGCAACCAATCAACTACACAAGCAACCATTTAACTACACAGGCTATACATGTTACATAGGCTATCAACAAGCCACAAGATATAAACTAAGCCACATAGCATATAACATATATCTACTTATATAACTCAACTACATGCATGCTAATACTATGCTCAACTCATGTCAAATGGCCAAAAACCGAATCACAATATAATACTATAAAAGCTCAAATCATAATGTAATATGCAGGCAGTCAAATCCAAACATAAATTAGTTTTGTAATTTCAATTACATAGCGTTCAAACCAAATATCAGTAAAACTTGGTGCTCGTATGCCAGTACACAAGATCATGTCCAATCATGCACGAATTCGGGAAAAACCTACTTCAAATCTTCACAAATTCGGATTTCTTCCTTCTATGCCAAGCAAGCAAAATAATCCACTCTTTTAATCAAGTCTCAAATCCTACATTCATCATAAAATATTAAATTGCTTACATACTACAATTATGCAAATTAATATCCCTTTCCTTATGACCACCTTAACCAAGTTCAATTCTATGGTTTTCTATTCCCATCAACAATTCAATATTTCTACACTTTATACATCATCTTTCAAGATATAATCATTCAATTTCTCATGTTTCCCAATCTGTAACTTAGTCATTTCATGCATTTGCAAAACAACGCCTAACTTTTGCATAATTGACTCCCCATTGATAAATTCTCATACATGATTCATCCTATTCAACTTTTCACGTGATTCTACTTCATTTATGACATGATTAAACACATTAATCATCAATAATCATTCATAACATGTTCGAAATGATCTTCATAAAGTAAATAGCCCTAACTTCATGATTTTCAATTTAATCTTTCATGCTAATATACATCTACATTAACTTATCATATACAATACATAAATTATTGTTAAATTCATGAATTACATTCACCACATCTTCAACTAGGTAAAAAACCCTAGTTTTCACATATTTCATGAAAATCATTAGGGTTTTTCATTATAGTATTAATCCCCTTCAATTTTATATGAAAATCACACCCAAAACAACTTAATTCATACCCTTCTTCTAGGGTACAATATTACCTACGAATTTCACAACTAAATTGCATAATTTTCTAATCAAATTCTCCCACATCATAAGGGATTTATTAATGATGATTTAAGATATCAAAATAAATTAAAAAAATTGAATTAAACTCACCTTTTTGACTTGGAAAAATCAGTAATATTGTTGTCCACTTCCAACCAGTTTTGTCCACTTGATTTTGATGAATACTTGATAGAAATCTGGCTGTGACCTTGATGCCTTTTAGGATTGATTAAAAGAAATTTTTAATATAGAATTTAGGGAATGAATTCATGTTGACATGGAATAAGGAAGCAAGCTATTTGCACTGAGGAGGGAAGAAGGAGGTAGTGAGTTTTATAGGAGAGTTTTATAGTAATAAGATCAATGGGTCAAACTTACCAATCAAATATCCTCAACTAATTTGCTCAAGTTCCAAATTCACAGCCAAACTCTGTCTCATATTAATATTAAAATTTTGGGCAATCATCTTCATAATTCTCCACCTCTAATCACATCCCACTATCGCATAATTTTTTCATATAATTAAATCATCACATTCAACATATATATAAGCACTTTTAATCATTCCAAAATTAGGCAGCAATCTGATCATCAATTACCATTAAAGATTTTCATAAAAATCTCATCTTGACTAAATACACATGTCATTGTAATAAATGTCACTTGTCTCAAATATTTGGCACATATGAGGGCTGATTCATCAAAGTGGTAAACAAAAAAGTTTTATCCTTTGTTGTGAATTTTCTAATGAATCAAAAATCACTAAATTCTGATTTCTCATGAAAAAGTTATAGCCAAAACATTACAACCCTCTACAATCCAAGTGGCTTCATTTCATGGGACCCACAACTCAAAATATAAGCATAATTAGGAATTATGGTCAACATGAAAGCTGTAGAACTTGAAATTATATGAATAATGCAAAATAGGAATCACTCAATTCTAAGTTCATATAAGGAAGTTATCGTCAAAAATGCTAAAACTACTCTAGAAGGGTAAAATTTCCAAAAAACACATTAAATTTCCTAATTTGCATCATTAATCAACATGTTTAAACATCATGCTAATCACCCTCGATCATGCTAAATTAAATAGTAATTTGACACCAATCAATGCACAAAAATTCAACAAATATAACTCATATTTCATGTAACAATTTGGTAGCAAGTTAATTTATTTTGTCCGCATCAATTGAGTATCAACTTAACATGATTTCCTAACAATCCTCATGATAGAAAAATAACACCATTAAATAATTCTCATGATAAAACAAATGGCACCATTATTTTATAATAAAATTATTCATTACCTCAAATCCTAGGATATTATAGCCTATTTATAAAAATCCTCTTTAGACCCTAACTAGGGTATAGCCCACAACTCAATTCCATTGGTCCAAATCATCCCAATACATATTTTAGAACATACTAATCATGCCATTAATCATCTACCCTATGATTAATTTCACAAAATTCACAAAAACCCTAATCATACCAAATCCAAAATTTCTTATGCCAAATCACAATAATCACTTCATTAGATCATTCCCTCATGAATTTGTAAGCACATGCATCAATTTAAGCCCCAAAATCTACTTTTCCCCCAAACCCTAAAATCTAAAATTTGACATTTGGTTGAGAAATCAAACTTAACGTTGCTTACAAGTCTAGCCGTGTAACGCCCCTCCTTCCTGGAGCGTTACTAGTGGTAAATTCATAAAAAATTCCAACAGAGTCTCCCCTGATTTACCACCATTATCCTGTATACAACATACTAAACCACAAAAATTATATAAGAAATATGCCAATATAATATGGCCACCTCCAGGCCCTACCATTTTCTACACAAATGATATAACTGCTGCCTCCAAAAC
>JAYJMB010088362.1:0-19560 GCA_036873735.1 Pouteria campechiana | reverse complement strand
CTCGATGGACTATCCAGAAGCCTCCACTTATAGCCCAGGACTTCCTTCCTTGGCTTTTCGATGTGGGAAGTGTCACATCATTTCAACTATCATTTAAGATGCCAATAAGGTGACATATCACTAAGAAAAGAATGAGCATCTCTTTATTAGTTGACACTTCTTAGCTAACCTAGTACATCAATGTCACTCGTGTCCCCATTGAGCATTGAACTTTTCTTTCTTTAGCCTTATCACCTAAAACCTTGTAAGCCTGAAAAACCATGATTGACCCATTAAGAGATACAATATATGCACATGGTTGTTAGAAGGTATGAGTAATGTAAAGGAAGATAAGTTTGAGGGTGCAAAAAATTGAAATGCTAAAAAGAAAAAGAAAAAGGATGAACAAGGACTTATATTTCATTTGGGGGGATCACATCTCCATGAACTTATAAGTTTGGGGACTATGGTAGCATTACAGCCCAAAGTTGGGGTGGATCACATTCCAAAGAACTCAAAAGAAAATAAGTTTAGGGGTGTGATAGTAATACAAACCCTAAAAAGAAAATGAGAGTAAGAGAGTAATACATCATGTGCATATCTATTATAGTCACTCTTAACTTATGAATTTTGATTCATTTTCTTTTTTAGCCAAGCCTAAAGCCCTATTACAAATACACTAAAACCTCTTGATTCTATGCACATTCACTAGGAATCGAGGGAAAATATGATGATATTTAAGTTGAAATTCTAGACATACATGAAGTTTTGAAGTTTTCTTCCGAGATATGTTAATTTTCTTGAGTTCTTTGATAGATGAACTTGATCAATGTAGTGTTTGTATTTCTCTTGAAAGTTTATTCTTTTTGTTTTGCTTAAGAACAAGCAAATTAATAAGTTTGGGGGCATTTGATAAGTGAATTTTATTCACTTACATCTAATATTGTTCAAGCTTATAAATTATTGATTCTTAAGGACTTTATATGCATTTCATGTGGTTTTATGTGTTTCTCTAGGTGCATTAGAAAGTAGAAGGAATGGAGAAAAATTAAGGAAAAGAATACTACAATTAGAAGGTTGAAGGAAGATCCAACTGGTGGAAGTAGAAGGCGGTAGAAATGATCAGCAAAACGGGCTTTGTGGCACCCAAAACCAAAGTCATGGCACCATCCATGGAATGTGCAGATTAGCACGGTAGCAGCCTGGATGTCATGGTACCAGAGTCACTATAGTACATTCATGTTAGTTGTGCTACAAAATGGTGGTTAGTGAGGGCAACAATTGGGGATGCTTTTGGGAGGTTTTTGGAGGGTTTTTGTTGGAGGTTTTGAAGAGGAGGAAGTGGGGTTTGAATATCAAGAGGAAGGAGCTCAATTTCAAGGATTGGAAGACACGCATCAAAGGGAAAGACATTCTTATCACTAGTTTTCTTATGCTTTCACTTGCTTTCATTCCTTATAATCTTGTATTTAACTTTGGGATTTGAACTATGATGATGTTGAATGTTTCTTTGTTGGATTTATCTTACATCATGAGTGGCTAAAATCCTTCTTCTAGAGAGAGATAGATTTCATGTGGATTTCATGGTGTAAGCAATGAAATACATGATTGAAATTGTTATTGGTTTATTTATGATGTTTTGTGACTAATGCATTAGCGATTTATTGAATGATTAAATATTTTGGATATGACACTTGAGAGGTAATCTTGAATAGGGATCTAGGCATCATGATATAAAATCATAGATGACTTGGTAGAGCTTCTAAGTTTTATGAAATCACTCAAAAGAATCAAACTCTTAATGTATTCTTGATCTTGTAATTTTTATAGGGATTAAGAATAGATACTTAATTCGGCACTCGAGAGATGTGTTGAACCAAATAGTGCATATGGCAACAACCAAGTTTTGATGATGAGTAACAAAATATGAGTGAACATTTATGGTATTGAAAATTGTGTTCTCAAGAATTGTAGAAACAATATAAACATATAGGGAAACAATTTAAATACGGTGGACAGTTTACATAGAGAACACATTAGCAAGTAAAATCCACTAAAATAAAGAAGACAAGAATGCTCAGAAAGAATGACACTAAAAATTTGAAAAGAAGTGATCAAGTAAATTTGTAGCTATGAAGTTCAAAGTATCAACAAGTGATCAAATAAATCTTCTATAGATAAAGTCAGTATCTGAGAGAATCAGTCTAAGAAAGAATCAGATAAATCATTCCATTGATAAGTCAGATGAACTGCTTATAATCAACACTTGTCTACAACATAAAGACAAATTCAGTTTGCAGAAGCAACATAAAGACAAATTCAGTTTGCAGAAGTAGAGATGAAAAGAAGCTGAAATCAAAAAAATGAAGAGCTAAAATGAAGTTAAGTTATTCAAGCATTTATCTCTCACATAAAGTCAATCTGAAACTGAAGAAGAACAAGAAACTTGTCTACAATCTCTATAAAAAATACACAAGATAAAGTAGAAGAGGCATGGCAGCAGAATAATAACTTTACCTATTGTTTTAATTTATAAGAGTTGTCTACCACTTGCAATAGACAAACCATCAGACAACCACTAGAGAAACAAGTCATCTATGGCTTAATAAGTCACCTATTATTTCTAACAAATAACCTATCATATTAATGACTAAAAAAAGTATTCGTTTACATGCCACTACTTTGTCTATCACTTATGATAGACAAACTAATAGAAGAACCATTTTGATGACTTTGTTTGTGGCTTACAACTTTGTTTGCAGATTTCAACAGACAAACAATAGACAAAGTCTTTTTATCTATCAGGGAAGGAGCCTTATCTGAGCAGGAAGAGTTGTCTACTAATTACAATAGACAAAGCCACTTTGTTTGGTGAAAAGAAAAAATCATCTGGTGAAAATCACTTCTTCTACTGAGAAGAAGGTTTGTTTGCACAACAAAGATCATTTGCTACTTATAATAGACAAAGCAACTGACAAAGTTACTTCGCCTAATGAAAAAAACTTATCTTGGTAAGAAAACATCGTCTAATGACTAATAAAGAGAAGAACTTCATCTGTGCTTCTACAATTCATCTATCAGTTAAAATAGATAGACTAGAAGCTAAAGCAAAATGTTGCAATGGGCTCTGACAAAATTAAAAAGACAAAGTTGTCTATTATGTGGATCTACTCAAAGCTACTTTGTCTGTTACTTATAAGAGAAAAATCCAAGACATGATCAAATAAAGTTCTTAGATAAAATATGGCATATCATAAAGAGTAAAAGTCACCTATACTGCATATCATTGATTGCACTCTCCGGTCAAAATCTTATTCAAAGCAAATTCTTTTAAGTAGATTGGACAAATTGAGCTTAATTGAAGATGAAAAAAATTTGAAAGAAGGTAGTCTACACTCTGATAAAGGTTACAATTTTCAGAAGTTGCATCCCTTTAGGCTTAATGGACATCTGTCCAAAATAATGAAAGAGTTAGTCAAGCAGAAAAGTCTTTATACTGTATTTGCTAAAACTAGAAAGACATCTTCTTCAAGAGCGACACTATAGGCTTTCTGACTACAAATGAATTTCTCAAGAAGATAGCTTTTCAATGAAAGAAATCAGAATGATCTTCAACATTCAAAAGAAAACCAATTACCTGCAATGGGAAAAAATTTCTGAAGCAATATAAAGGTAGTGTAGTGTCAATGAAGAAGGTTAAGGAAGCTAAGAGAAGAATTAGAATGGAGCTTAAACAAGTAGCATCTCTCAATCAGACCATGCTTCCTCCTTGATATTCAATCTTTATTGCCTGATAGATAATGAGCCTAAAAGTTCTATCTTAATCATATATCTGGAGTATTGATATCTAATGAGCTTTGACAAGACATCATTTCATATGTACCCAAAATATGTACAAATTAGCCTAGCAAAAGAGGCAATGTAATGTGCAAAATAAGTATTGTCAATCAGCTCACATTATATGAATTGTTGGTGAGCTCTGGAAAACCAATAAGTTTGCTGGTGATCTTAAAAACTAGTGAGTTTCCTAGTGAGCTTGTGAAACAAAAGTGTTGGAAATACTATGTTTATGCCTCCTAGAGCTAGAATCTAGAAGGGTGTTGGGAATACTATGTTTATGCCTCCTGGAGCTGAAATCCAAAAGAGTATTGTGAACACTGTTCACGTTCCTTGGAGCTGGAATCCAAAAGAGTGCTGAGAGTACTAGTGCATTTCTACTATATGGGATATAGTGGAACCCAAGGCATAATGAGTTTGCGCCCTTGGAAGAGTGGATGTATGAATAGGGTTCCCGAACCACTATAAAAAACTATGCAGTTTGTGTGTGTGTGTGTGTGTATTTGTTTATTTATTTTATTCTTCATTACATCATTAAATAAAACATTATTACTCATATAATCACACACACATGACAATCTGATTGAAATAAGAATGGCTAAGAGAAGTTGAATTTGGAAATGAAGCAATCATGACGATCAAATGAACAGATATCAAAATTACATGTGTTGCATCACTACTTCTCCTTAGCTCATCAATTTTTATTCAGCCATAATTTCTATATGCTCAATTCACAACTCCCCTCTTCAGTTATCATTTACATGGGACTAGCAAGTGGTGTTAGAGCAGGCTTCGCATTAATTTTAACTACCAAAAGTTAACTTGAAAAGAGATTCCAATGGACAAATCATTTCACAACATTCCAGCTCAGGTACAAGTTATTTACCAACCTTTATGCATTAACATTTAGTTATAGATTCTAAAAAATTTGAAATTCTTGTCTCCCACTAAACTGGATTGAATATTTATATATAGCTTTGTTAAAAATGCATAAGAAATTATTTTTGACAAAGCTAACAAGGTCTAGATGACCCAAGCAATTTGATTCTATATAAGAGCTTTAAAGATAAGAGAAATCAAAGAAAAGCATTTTAGGAGAATCCAGAGGAGCTAAAGACAAACAAGTAAGCATTTTTCAGCATCTTAGCAATTCAAGATAATGAGGTAACTTTCTAATCTAAAGTCTCAAATCTTCAAGAAATTTATATTTGCTTTGAAGATTTGAATGCTTCATAATTTATAGCTTACCATCTTGAATATCATGCACATTGAGTCACCTACAAAAATCAGAAGTATATTACTCTGAATCATTTATGCATGCTCCAAAGTATACATTCTTCATTGCTTCATTTGTGCATATTACATAAAGAGATTAAGCACTCAAATCTTTGTAAATTAAAGTCCTCTAATCATAAGTGAATCATTATCATACTTTCAGACAATCATACATATCTCGAACCAAAAATAAATTGAAAAACCCCATTATCTCATATCTGCCCACATACGAAGTCACCACTTTGTTTGTAGGATTGTCTGACTTCACTCAATTCATCTGATGCTCTTGAGGTTCGACTACAGAAATCCCTTATTTAACCACATATCAGACATAACTCTCCCATTCATTATAAGTGATAAAGTCCTCCCTTAGAAAAAGGTGATTCAAATTCCCATTGTTTTCCTCTCCACTCCTGGTCTTCTTGGCGCCATTTTCCTCTACTCATCTCACTACCAAAACTTAAGTTCCTCTACATCAAAGCCCTAAAATCTCAACTGTTGAAGATGACAGATTCAAGAGCCATAGAGATGATTTCAACATCTACATTCGGCAAAAGAAGAAATAGAGAAGAATCGAAAGACATATAACCACTTCACAAACTAAGGTTTCATGGAAATTGGATTCTTAAGGTAACCTTTTGAAATGATGAACAAAGTTATCATGAGTTTATAAGCAAGTATAACAAAAGGAAGGTACTAAAAGGAAAGGCTATTGATTTTGACTACTTCAAAGAAATGAAGATGGAAGTATATAGTTGGATAAGTTTCCTAGGATGGAGTGAATTCATGAGTTGTGAATATAAATTTTATTCAAGAATAGTGAAAATACTTCTTTGCAACTATGATCCTAAGATAAAAAAAAGTCCTGGATTAGGGAAAAGGAAATAGATATGTCCCTCGAAATTATCAAAGAATGCCTAAATCTCCTCATGATTGAAATGCAGACATTTGAGTGCCCAACACCCAGGAAAGAGTTATTTTCACCGCTAACAGAGACAACCACTCAACCTTAAGAATCTAGATGTAAATTTGAGACTTGGACACAATGTCCTAAGCAACAATGTATATCCCAATATTGGAAGTAGAGATAACATTTCAAAAAGAGATGTAAGGACTCTGTGGGCACTGAAATACAAGAAGAAGCTGGATCTAGCCAAAGTCATGTCTGAGCATCTTCGTCAAGTAAAATCATCAGTGAGACTCCCACTACCCTATAGAGTGGAAATGATCAAAATATTCAGAAAGGCAGAGGTGAATCTATCACATGAAGTGAAGGTAGGGCAATCAAAAAGAGTTAGAGGAGAAGAAGAAGAAGAAGAAGAAGAAGAAGAAAGGGTAGAATCAGTGATGGAAGAAAGGGAGGAACTCTCCTCATCAGCAGCAGAAGGAGTCAACACATATATACAAGCTGATGAAATAAATAGAAAAGTAGTCACTGAAAATTTTGTGACAGAAATGATTGATGTGCTAATACAAGGTTATTTCCCCATTGAAGAAAGAACAATAGAAAATGAAGATCTTGCATCTTGTATCAAAATAGTAAGAAGGGTAAGAGATGAAGAAGAAAGAATAGAGGACCATATGCATTCAAGCTTAGCAGCAACAAAAGTAGAGGCAGTAGCTGCACCATCTCCAACTCACTGTCCAAAATCATTCAGACCAACCCACTCACCTTAACTAACTCATCCCACTCCAGAAGACCAAGAGAAAAGACTCATAAATATTGAAACATTTTTTCATCTCTCCAAGTTAGGATGGATTTAGTAGATCAAAAATTAGACACTCTAATTTCATGAGCCAAATCCATCAGAGATCAGACACAATCATCTCAATCCTCTCTAAAGTTTTCTCCAGTCCACAGAACCAGATCTGTTTCACCAATTAAGAGTGCCTATTCCTCAACTTCCCCTTCACTCACCAACTCCTATCACTCACCTTCTACTCATATAATCACAATTCTCCAATTTATACATCTTCCTCACTTTCATCTCCATTTGAGCTAGTTGAAGCACTCTTTGATTTAGGAATACCACTCACTCAAATTCTTAAAACCATAAATACCACCTTAAAGAAAAAAACTTATCTTTTCATCCTTATGCCTCCATTAGTAGAAATAGGAAGTTCAATTTTGCTAAAAAAGCAAAAGCACCTCTATATTCCCTTCAAATAGAAAAATTCTATCTCTCTTTCACAAAAGATCCTAGAAAATCTGTACCTCCCGATATCTCTATTGCACCACTAATAAAACTTAGCAAGAAGATAAGATTAACAAAAGAAGAAATTAAGCAAAATAAATAAATAAATAAATGTGCTTACTCTAAATTAAAAGCTCAAAAGGCAAGTTTTAGTTATTTAGATCTCCCATTCCCACACTTTGATTACTCTAGATTCATAAAACTTAACATTAACATCATTAAAAGGCCTTTTCCTAAAAGCTTCAAACATGTTCTTCCAAACATATAAACCAATGCCATGATCAACATACAATAAGTTGAATGCACCATGATTAAAATATAAATGAAATCAACCCTCTAGAATCTTCTTACCTTGATTTCTTCTTGCTAAAGCATGCCATTTGTATTTTTTATTCAATTCCTTAATTCTTGATTGTCCAAATAAATTTAATATCATTCTCAAGATAGCTAGTGATTCTGTGAGATGACACTCTCTCACTATTATATTACAAAACTTAACATCGTACACTTGCAGATAATTTATAGAAATTTGAGATAACAAGTTTACTTGGAAATTATCTAGGTATTCTTCGATCAATTTGAGTCTTTCAAGCTATTATAGTACATTCATTCTGACTAGTGTTCCTGTTGAGCCTTAATGCAAGAATATCATATACAAAGCATATGAAAGACTGCCATTCAACTTTTCTTTGTTTAGCTTTATCATCTAAACCCTCTAAGCTTCAAAAAACCATGCTTGACCTATTAAGAGACATATTCTATATACATCATTATAAAGAGACATGGGAAGATAAGTTTGGGGGTATTAAGAAGAAGAATGCCAAAAAGAAAAAAAATGATAAAAAGAAAAGAATTTTCAATTGGGGGAATCACATCCCAATGAAATTAAAAGGAGAAAAAATTAGGGGTGTGGTAGTATTACAACCCATAAAAATAAAGGGAACCGCAAATAAAAAGTCAAGAGAGTGAACATTCACGTGCAACTTATTTATGGTCTCTTATTTTGTGAATCTTTATTTCTGTTCTTTTATTAGCCAAACTTAAGGCCCCATTACAAGCTTAACAAAGACCTATTGATCCAAGTAGACATATTTATCTACATTAGTGGAGAGAGATTATTAAAAGCAAGCCTATGGGGTGTTTTATGAATATCATTAGAATCATTGGATTGCATATTATTGATTGAAAAGCATGCATGTAGTATGAGATTGATAAAGAACACACACATTATCACTTCATGAAAGGATTGATAAATCATGAGTTCATGAGGTTGTTTGGCTAGTGTCTTGAATAATTTCCAAGTTATGTATAAATGAGTAATTTTTGTAACATGTTTTTGATTAATTGAAAGAGACTATCCCAACCGTTTCAATAGTTCTAATTGCTATTTTGCTCAAGTATGATCAAAAGCTAAGTTTGGGGGTATTTTATAAGCTCATGTTTTACCATATTTTAATACCTAAATTCACATATTTTTAATCCTTAGTTGAAATAATTTTAGCAGTTTATAATCACATTTGAGTAAGTATTGCACTTAATGGAGTTATTTTCGATTACAAACATCAAAACCTTTGAAAAAGAAGCTGAACATGAGAAAGGCGACACTTATAGGAAATGTTTTGCATAGATATAGGCTAATTTGAAAAACGTTTTCAACAGAAAAGTTATATCCCTTTGAATTATCTTTCTCATGAATCAAGAATCACATGATTTAGATATTATGTGAGAATTTTATAGGCACAATACCAAAATTGCTCTGATTGGATAGATTTTGGGTACTGCAGCGATCACTCGCTGGAAAGTGGCCAGATTTTAGGTACTACAGCACTCACTCACGGGAGAGTGGCCAGATTTTGGGTGTTGCAGTGCCCAAGATGTGTGGTAACCTAATAATTTTATATTTTTTCCTATTATGTAAATCTCAAGATCCATGCATACCTATCAGTTGGTTTGGTTCATAAAGAAAGGACACAAGGAATAACAAAGTCAGAGATTATAACTGAAGTCCTCATGGAAGTTCACTCTCTTGCTTTCTATTAGGTTTTTCTCATATTTATTTATTTATTATTCTTGGTTGTATTACTATCACACCCCCAAACTTGTTTTCTTTTTTTTTTTAAGTTCATGGAATGTGATCCCCCCAATTTAGACCTCTTTCCTTACTTGGCTATTCTTTTGTCCCTTTTTTTTCTTTTTGTAGCATATTCAATTTAACACCCCTAAGTTCATCTTCTTTTATTTCGCTCCTACCTATAAAACAACCATGCACATGAGGTAAAACATGGTTTTCCAAGCTAAATAGGCTTAGATAATGAGGTTATATAAAGAAAATTTGAATGGTTGTTTTTCATGTGCTTTGCATATGTCATTCTCTCATAAGGCTCAATGGGGACACTAGTAACATTGAATGTACTAGGTTGATTTGAAAGGCTCAAACTAATCAAAGAATGCCTAAATCACTTATAAATAAGCATGTTGTCTGCAATTTCACCTTAAGGGATAATCAAACAATTTCTAACATGCTTATGTCAAACAAAATAAGTCAATGAATTCACAATACTGTTAGCTAAATGGCATACACATCATATGATCATAACATAATGTGCTTAAAAAATTTTCATTAGTCATGAAGAGGGAGGACTTTTGACGAGACTTATTGAATCACAAGGAGTGTATATCCTTCTTTCCAAATCATATGCAATGGTAATAAAAAACTCACCTGATGTTATTGATTAATTAGAGAGAGAGTCATCCTATTCAGTTTCAACATGTTGGCATATAATTTCTCTTGGATGCACATTCTACAAAAGGCACATGAGTGCAAATTCCAAACAATTAAGCATTCTAAACACAATCTAAACAAAAGAAAATGGAAAACTGCTCCCCCAAACTTAAAGAAAACATTGTCCTCAATGTTAGAATAAAGCTACAGAAAATGAGAACTTCCCTGAAGTGTTTCAGATTAATCATTAGAGTAATCAGTTGACTCTTCATCAATAGCTGATGGTGAATCTGGCAAAAGGGTCAGGGGAGTGGGACGAACAACAATACTAGAACCCTCATAGAAACTAGCGATGAACATCTCATTCATTGCAATGCTATGATCCACCAAATAGTAGAGTTGTTGCGTAGCCTGTTTTTGAAATTGCTCCTAAGAATTCCATAGCTCCATAACCTACTCCTGAAGATCTGCAAGAGTGAGCTCCGAAATTGGAAGATTTGATTTGTGCCTTGTCTGAGAAGAGATTGGGGTAGCAAAAGATGTGCCAGTTCTATGACCCGTGGCACTAGTCTTTTCCAATGTCTCTAACATGGCATCATCTATCATAGGTAATGGTAATTGGAACTCTTCATTGGGTTTGCTAGAGACACTTGCCAAAAGACATAGTTGGAAGATGAGAGATGGAGGGCCCAGTGTAAAGCCCTGAAATTTTCAGGTATGTGAATTTCAACTTTTATTGATTCAGTACAAAGTATACTTGAGTATAGTAAAATTTTTAAGAAAATTTATTATGGAAAATTTATAAAAAGAGGTGAAATATTATTATTATTATGAGGAAGAGGGGGGAAATACATTAAACAATGTTAATAAAGTGGAGAAGAGTTGAAAAATGCATGTAGAAAAGTGAGATGCAATATATGCTTAAAATTTATGAAAAATTTACATTTAATTCATGTTTAATTAAAAAATTCATTTAAATTATGGGAGATGACATGTTAATATGTGTGAAATTAATGTTAGTGGATGTATGATAAATAGGGCAGCCCATGTATGTTGATGAATGGAATTGAAAAAAAAAAAAAACAAAATCGTGATGCATGAGTATAGGAGTTCATGGGCAGTAGACTACCACTGCATTTTATCAAATAAAAGAAGGTTAGCACCAACATCTTCTTATTCCCATGGTAGCAGTCCCCTCTTCATGTGGAAACCCTTCTCCCCACCTTTCAAATTTTCAATTTTTAGCTTATTTTGGCCTTAAAGATTTGAAGCAAATGTAAGTATATGTGATTTGGAGTCCACAACTTTAGTTATTCTCTTGGATTAAGGTGTGGAAACTATTAAAATTTGAGGATTAGTCCATGTAGGTGGGACCCATCAAGGAGATTAGCCAATTCAGGTGTAAGGTTTATAAATCCAAGTTGCTAATCATGTGTAGGGAGTTGTTTTAGTGATTCATTAATTAAATCATGTTGATGGGATTAAGCCTAGGTAATTATGGTTTGTTGGAAAATATTTTAGCATGATTAAGGGATGTGATTAATGGTATTGTGGCATGATTAAGGTCTAATTGAGTTGAAACAAGGATTAGATTTAATGAAAATGAACTATAGCATGCTGAAAATTTGAGTTCAATGGAAAACACCGACTGCCAGTAACTGTTGGGGCTGGAATTAATGTAATTTAAGCTTAGCCTAATTATTCATGGTTAATCATGGCTTAATCAAGGTCTTAATATGATAGTTAGTGGGCCCAAATAGATTGTGATTTGATGGAAATCAAAGTGGACAGTAAGGTGTAAATGCAGGGTATTGAATGTGGTTGATGCAGTAGAGAGCCAAAATTAATTACAATTTTCTATGTGCATAGGACTGTGTTTTAGGAGATGATTAAAGGGTGATTCTGGGGTGTGTCTCCACATTAAATTGCAGTGGAAATCACAAGTCAATTAAGGTAAGCAGGTATTTTAATTTCCACTTGAATTGGACAGTTTAATTTTTGATTTTGGGCACTTGAATTGGATAGTTTAATTGGGTTTTGTTTACTCGGTTTCATCATGTTTAATGTCTTAATTCGTCATATGTGATTTTCATTAAGAAAATATTAAAAACGAATGGTAAATTGAAATAAAATAGGTAATATGTATTACATGAATTGTCTATTTAAGTATCCATCTTGAGTTTGACTAAAGCCATATAAAATGAATTTATTTTGAAAATATAAACATATGGGATTATTTTGCATATGTTGAAAAAGAAATCTGAAAATTCTCAAATAACAATTCGATCATTTGATGGTCTAAAAAAATTAGGGAAATAAATGCCCAAAAATTTGCCCGCTACCCATTTTACAAATATTTATTGATTTTTGGATTTTTTTCCATTCCCTCAAATTATGTTATTTTGGCCTAAAAGTTTTAAAAGAATTCAATTATATTATTTTTCATCTATGCAAACATTTTTGATGAAACAGAGCTAGAAAATTTTGTATATAATTTTTATTTTGGATTCTAGTAATTTATTTTTAATTTTCTCAATTTAAATTATTTTTAACTAAACATTTGGTCATATAATTTTGATACTCTGTGGAATTAACGTAAAAATTTCAAGATCAAATGGATATTTATAAACTAGGAAATAATAATTTTATTTTAGAATTTGTGTATATGTATTTTATGCTCAGGGAGTAATAGTAAATTCTAGTTTTGGCGTCTATTGGTGTAGAGCCTAGAGTGGCTCATATATGTATTTTATGATGACTATGGGGTCAACCTATGTCTACCATGTGGCGATGAGTGGCCTAGTTGGCCAATGGGCAGTCGTGTGGGCAACCGGTACGGCCAGGCGTTGCTATTGGCCTGGATGACCTGATTGCTATGATTTGACTGAGTAGCTTGAGTAGGTGTATTTATGGAGAATTGGTACTCTTGTGAAGTGATGAGGGCAGGTTCCCCCAAGATACAATAGTGTGGTTGGGTGGGCCTGGCAAGCTTCTAGCCAAGAGTGCCGGGATGGACCTAACATGCTGAAGAATGAAAGGGTAGTGTTTTGATTTGTGTACCTCCCGGGGAGGAGTGTGTAGATGATTGTAGAGCAATATATTGGTGTAGGAGGTAGTGGTGGATTGGCAAAAAGAAAAGGCAGTATGACATATTGGTATTCGAGCCAATATTGATTAGTTAACTATGTATACAATATCATATGATTATGTGTACAAATAAGTAATGAAATATTAACATTAAAATCTTAATGAACTTGGCCACTAACTGACTATGACATCCTGCATATGACATAGTATATTTTGCTTATTTTCATCATTGTTTACTGCTCTATTTGCCGCTATTTATTTACATTATTTACAATCATGTTAGCCCGCTTACCTATTTACAGAGTTTTGCCCAAACTCACCCCTTGTATTTAAATTTTTAGTTGAAAGGCCTGAGAATGGAGGCCAACAAGGCATTAGCTTTTGAGATAGGGGTAGGTCATGACCTACTGGAGAGTTTAATTCCTTTCATGATGTATGATGATGCTATTTTGGATGTAAATCCTTTCATGATGTATGATGATGCTATTTTGGATGTAAATTAGACATGTATCATTAAATAGTTTACATAGGATGTCATGTAGTGCATATGGTTTACTAGCCAGGGTTTTACACAACATGTTGATCTTGAACTCTAGATGTTGTGGAGTTGTGGAAGGAGACATGTGTATTTTGTTATGGAGCATGTTGTATATAGGAAAAAATATGGTAAATTAGGGGAGACTCTGCCTGAATTTCCTCTGATTTTACCACTAGTGATGCTCTAGGGAGGAGGGGTGTTACAGGTGGTATCAAAGCCTTATGCAGCCAAGATGGTATAAGTGTGAAGTATGAATGTCAAATCTAGTAATGACATGCTTAGGTTACATTAATATATTTTAGAAATATGGGGGAGCATTAACTTAGCCTGTAAACATGAACCTTTCATTTTGAGCCATTGAAGTTGAGCCTGTATGATTATGCAAGTGTATCACTTAAAAATGTAATATTATGTAGATATATGTCTTAAGAATGTGATATTATGTAGTGATGGCGCCAAAGAGGCAAGTGAACAAAGGCAAATCACCCATGGTGGGGGAGGAGCCACCAAGGCGATCTACCTGTATTAGAACCCCATGTGTGGTTATTAGGAAGGCTCAGTTAGATGCCCCAAGAGAAGAAAGTTAGCTTGCTCAGGATAGTAGCTCAAGACTAACCTCTAATGAGGCAGAAGAATAGGTGATCCTTAAGCTTAAAGTGAGGCAACGGTCAAGGATAGCTGAGGAGCCGATGAGAGCTGTACCGCCAACATCGGGAGCCGGACCATAATTTTCTTCCATGATGGCGATGGTGGCCAGCCTCACCCAGACAGTGCAAGATTTCATATAGGCTGCAGACCCATGTGCCAGAGTCGATAGTAGAAGTGGACCAAACTTTACAAATGCACCCAGGTCCGAGGCTAAACATGAAGGCCTTCCACAATATGATGCCTCAAGTATTTACATGTTAGAGCGACTACAGGATCATGGATGACTGGATCTCTGGGATGGAGAAGGTGTTCAGCTATATGCAATGTTCGGAGGAGTATAAGGTGTTGTATGTGGTCTACGAACTAGAGGGTGAGGTTGAACACTGGTCAATGATGGAGAGGGTGACCTTGCCAACTGCAGGAGCTGATTTGACATGGGAAGGGTTTAGAGATAGGCTCTTTCGCTATTATGTACCCGCCAATGAGAGAGCAAAGTGGATGTTCGAGTTCATGATACTAGTGCAGGGGAGGAGACCTATGGCAAAATATGATGAGCAATTCCACTCCTTGGCCCAATTTGTACCATGGGCCCAAGTAGAATTCGTAGAGGAAGCCCAAAAAGTTCAGGAGCAAGCAGAATGTGGCCCTCTTTATGCTCACCAGATATGAGGATATTTTAGAGTGGGCCCAAATAGCTGAGCGAGAGGAAGTGGAGCACCAGAAATTTCAGGAAAGATGACGCACTTGAACAGGTGACTCGGGGTAGAAGAAGAAGCCCCGTATGAGCCAAGCAGTGGAGTCACCTCTTAGAGGACAGGTCATCGTTGTGGCTAGACAAGACATATCTGATCGCATTGTCTTACTTTGAAGAGAGAGGGAACGAAGCCTACTAGGTAGACCCCTACTCAGTCTAGAGAGCAAAGCCAGACAACTAAGTAGCCACGGGGAGCAGATCAGAGGAGACCGATTGTTTGCTATCAGTGTGGCAAGCCAGGCCACATTAGACTGCATTGTCACACTCTTCAGGGGAAGAGTGAGAGTGTTGCTTCTAGGGCACCTCCCCAGCCTAAGCATGGTGGCTTACAGATGAGAGGCCGAAGTCCTGGGATGGATGTACCACCAGGGTGGCAGTTTGCCGAGCAGAGGCCCTAGACTACAACAGTTGTATAAGCTATCATAGTATATGAGGCACAGAAATGGATCATGTGGTTACAAGTAATCTCTTTGTCTGCAACTATATGACATATGTCTTATTTGATCAGGGTGCTTACTAGTCTTTTGTGTCAGTTGCATTTGTTCATAAAGTTGTCTTATCTACATATCCCATGCATCAATTGGTAGAGGTCTCCACACCACTAACAGCAGTTAGCATAGCCTTAGAAAATGTTATGATATTCCCTTGGTAATTGAAAGTAGATGTTTCTATGCTAATTTGATAGTATTAAGCATAGAAGTATTAGATATTATATTGGGGATGAATTGGCTGGCTAATCATGAAGCCAAGATAGATTACAAGACTAAATAGGTAATATTGAAAACTCCTGATGAGATACATATCACTTTTTGAAGTTCATCTACAAGAGAAGCTTCCAAAATTTTTGCCGTAGATCTGCACTCTGAGTAAAGATCAATGGAGGATATCTCAGTTGTGAGAGACTTTCCTGATGTGTTTCCAGGAGAGCTATCTGGATTACATCCTGAGTGGGAAGTCGAGTTCCGTACTGACCTCCAGCCTAGGGCAGAGCCCGTCTTTAGAGCACCATATAGAATGGAGCCAGAGGAACTAGAAAAATTAAAGGTACAGCTGCAAGAGTTATGGATACAGGATTTATCTACCCTAGTGTGTCCCCTTGGGGGTGCTCCTATCCTGTTTATGAAGAAGAAGGATGGTAGTCTACGCCTATGCATTGACTACCGAGAGCTAAAAAAGGCGACGATCAAGAATAAATATCCATTACCTGATATAGATGATTTGCTTGATTAGTTACATGGAGCTATAGTGTTCTCAAAGATTGATCTTCAGTCGGGCTATTATCAGATGAGGGTTGGGCTGACAGATGTGCCAAAGACTATCTTCAGAATCCGGTATGGACACTATGAGTTCTTAGTAATGCCATTTGGGTTGGCTAATACTCCAACAATCTTCATGGATCTTATGAATAGGGTATCCAAGCCATATTTAGATCACTTTATAATCGTATTTATCGATGACATCCTGATTTATTCAAAAAGCAAAGAGGAGCATGAAACTCACTTGAGAATGACATTGTAGCTTTTGAGATAAGAAAAGTTGTACGGCAAGTTGAAGAAATGCGACTTCTGGATAAATAATGTAGCATTTTTAGGCCATACCATATCAGGAGATGGTATTTCTATGGTCCCACATAGGATAGAAGTTGTGATGAACTGGCCTTGACCGACTACAGTGACAAAAGTTCGCAGTTTTCTGGGATTGGCAAGCTACTACTGCAGATTTGTTGAGAGATTCTCCACTATTATTGTACCTTTTACATAGTTGACTCATAAGGGAGTGTAATTCAAATGGAATGATCAATGTGAGGCAGCATTCTAGGAATTAAAGAGGAGGCTAGTGGAAGCTCCAGTTCTCAAAGTCCCTATGGAATGGGGTGAATTTGTAGTAACAGTGATGCATCTAAACATGAATTAGGGTGCATATTAATGCAACATGGAAATGTTATTACTTATGCATCTCGACAGCTGAAGCCTCATGCGTGTAGCTACCCCACCCATGATCTGGAGTTGGCATCTGTCATATTTGCCTTAAAGATATGCAGAAATTATCTCTAGGTTGAAAAGTGTGACATATACATAGAACATAAAAGCTTGAAGTACATTATCACCCAAAAATGGCTAAAAATATGACAAAGGCAATGGATTGAGCTACTAGAAGATTATGATTTAAATATGCATTATCATCTAGGGAAGGCAAATGTTATGGCAGATGCTTTGAGTAGGAAGTCTGGTAGTAGTATCGCATATCTATTTACACAGAAAAATGAGTTATTTGAAGAGATGAGGCAGATGGAGTTGTATGTGGGAATGAGAGGGCTAGTGTCATAATTCTATCAATTATCCATTCTGCCCACCTTGTTGGATGAGATTCGGACTGCCCAGATGGAGACTAAAGATGACGAATTTTAGAAACTAAGAGAGAGAGAGAGAGAGCTTAGAGTGGAGGACTACCTGATTATATTATTGGTGCTAATAGCATCCTGAGATATTATAACCAGCTTGTATTGCCTAGAGGTTTTGCAGTGATATGGAAAGTGTTAGAGGAGACATACTATTCACCTTATACCATCCACCCAGAAAGTACTAAAATGTATCATGGCCTAAGGTCACAGTATTGATGGCATGGCATGAAAAATGATGTTGTTTAATATATGGCAAGGTGTTTAGTATGCCAAAAGGTGAAGGCGGAACACTAGAGGCTTGGTGGGTTACTACAGCCAATTGAGATCCTAGAGTGGAAGTGGACAGATATTGCTATGGATTTTATTATAGGCCTTCCCAAGACCACAACCGGTTATGACAGTATTTGGGTTATAGTGGACAGGTTGACTAAAGTAACCTACTTTATTCTAGTCTACACTACTTATACTATTAGGAAATATGCATGGATTTATTAGAAGGAGATAGTGACACTACATGGTGTACCCAAGGTCATCATTTTAGATCATGGATTAGTTTTTACATCTAAGTTTTTAACAACTCTGAAGAAGGCTATGGGTAAACGTTTGGAGTTCAGTAGTACATATCACTCCAAAACTGATGGACAGACTAAGAGTGTGAACCAGCAGATAGAGGACATGTTGAGAGCTTGCATTCTCAAATGGGGCAAAGCCTGGAGCCAATATCTTACTTTGGTGGAGTTTACCTAAAATAATAGCTATCACTCCAGCATTGGCATGACTCCTTTTGAGGCATTATATTAGCGTAAGTGCCAATTACCCCTATACTGGTCAGAAGTGGGGGAGACTATTATCATAGGACCATAGATGATTATAGATACAATCAAAAAAGTAACCTAGATCAAGGAGAAGACCCGAGTTGCCTAGTCTCACTAGAAGAGTTATACAAATATAGGTCGGCTAATGTAGAGTTTCAAGCGAGGGATTGGGTCTTTCTTATAGTGTCACCTATGAAAGGTTTGGTATGATTTGGCACCAAAGGCAAGCTAAGCCCTAGATATGTCAGGCCATATGAGATATTGGAACGATTGGTAAGGTGGCTTATCGTATTGCATTACTACCTTCATTGAGCGGAATCCATGATGTGTTTCACGTTTCATCACTATGGAGATATAAACCGGATCCTTCTCATGTGTTGGCACCAAAAGAGGTACAGATGAGTGAGAATTTGCAATATGTTGAATAGCCAATTCATATTCTAGAGAGAAGGGAAAAACAACTGAGGAACAAAGTAATCCCCCTAGTTAAAGTGCAATAGAGTCGTCACTTGAAAGAGGAGGCTACATGGGAGCTTGAGGATATGATGCGATCTAAGTATCCACATCTATTCATCTAAGTTTCGAGGATGAAACTTTTTATAAGGAGGGTAGAATGTAAGGACCTGAAATTTTTAGGTATGTGAATTTCAACTTTTATTGATTCGGTACAGAGTATACTTGAGTATAGTAAAATTTTTAGGAAAATTTATAATGGAAAATTTATGAAAAGAGGTGAAATATTATTGTTAATATGAGGATGGGGGGGGGGGGAATACATTAAACAATATTAATAATAAAGTGGATAAGAGTTGAAAAATGCATGTAAAAAAGTGAGATGCAATGTATGCTTAAAATTTATGAAAAATTTATATTTAATTCATATTTAATTAAGAAAAATCCATTTAAATTATGGGAGATGACATGGTTAAAATGTTTGAAATTAATGTTAGCAGATGTATGATAAATAGGGCAGCCCATGTATGTTGATGAATGGAATTTAAAAAAAAAAAATCAAAATCATGATTCATGAGTGTAGGAGTTCATGGGAAATAGACTACCATTGCATTTTATCAAATAAAAGAAGGTTAGCAAAAACATCTTCTCAGTCCCTTGTTCATGTGGAAACCCTTCTCCCCACCTTTCAAAATTTCAATTTTCAGCTTGTTTTGGCCTCAGAGATTAGAAGCAAAATAAGTATATGTGATTTCTAACCCATGGCTTCAGTTATTCTCTTAGATTAAGATGTGGCAGCCATCAAAATTTGAGGATTAGTCCCTATAGGTGGGACCCTTCAAGGAGATTAGCTAAT